>CAJQZP010001015.1:0-120167 GCA_907164705.1 Parnassius apollo
AAGCGAAATTTACAATTTGTGACGTTTGACTGGGCTCAGCTTCTCTTCGAGTTTTTTGATTAGTTTTCAAATGAACAAATGCCGATTCTTATACTATTTGATTTATATCTTAGTACCTATACTATTTTATCTTTAAAAACAAAAATGTTTAGGTAAAAAAATTGCCTAGTATTTGTTTTTACGTTATTGCATAGCTTCTATCGCGGGCCTTGAGCGCGGGGACCAACCAGAAATTCTAACGAAAAAAAATCACGGTCCCCATCCGACGGGCACGGAGGTGTGGTTGAAAGCGTGCATCGTCTAACGTCGTTTCAGTTCGGCAGACTTCGGCACTCGGCAGAGTTCGGCACGGTGTTTGTGTGCGCGCGACTAGATGTATGCGTGTACGCTAGCTGCTAACTCAATGATAAAAATTCCTGCATAACCTACATGTATTGTAAGATATTATAAATATTTTTAACAATATTAACTTCTCATTTATTGAATAAGAGAAAAAGAAGTACGTGTGGCACTCGGTGACTGCCGCGGTAAAGCTATTGCATAGCATTTTTATCAACTTGTGCAATTATAATTATTTATTTATTTTATTTATGCAGTTAAGTCTTTGATATTAAATCAAGTTACACTTTTTGAGCGTGGTGACCGATAAGAAAACAATTTTTTTCTCTTATTGAATAAATGAGAAGTTAATATTGTTTAAAATATTTTTTAATATCTTACAATACATGTAGGTTATTCAGGAATTTGTATCATTGAGTTAGCAGCTAGTGTACACGCACACAAACACCTCAAGCCAGTGCCGAAGTCTGCCGAGTGCCGAAGTCTGCCGAACTAAAACTACGTTAGACGATGCACGGCTTTCAACGCCACACCTCCGTGCCCGTCGGAGTGGGGAGCGTGAGGTTTTTTTTCCCCGCGAGCGGTCCCCGCGCTCAAGGCCCGCGATAGAAGCTATGCAATAGCTTAAAAAAATTGTTTTCTTATCGGTCACCACGCTCGACAAGTGTAACTTGATGTAATATCAAAGACTTAACTGCATAAATAAAATAAATAAATAATTATAATTGCATAAGTTGATAAAAATGCTATGCAATAGCTTTACCGCGGCAGTCACCTAGTGCCACACGTATTTTTTATTTGTGCGTCAGTTAGGTCCGTATTAATAAATGTTCCTCAACGAGGAACTCAAGTAAGTAATTATTTGATACGCCCTCAATACGATATCAGCATCTTATGATCATTGCTAATTAATTTAAAAAAAAAAACAGTATCTCATTTACCAAGATCAGCTCCTCAAGTACAGTACATAGTACTTACAGGGACAGTGTTTTGTGACTTGAGAGCTTGATCTCATTAAATATTACGAATCGTTGACAGAAGGATTTCTCACATTTCACTATGTAATATATATATATATAATAATAATATTTTAATAAGAAAAAAGATATTCATACTTTATATACTAGAAACCAACACAAACTTTTAAAACCTTATACAACTCCACTGATGAAATAAACCAATAAGTTTAAAAATTACGTTAAACAAAAACTCTATAAACTTTTTTACTATAGTATCAAAGAATACATTGTGATAACAACGAGGAATGAAAGTAACACCTGGGAATGAAGTGATGGCTATCAACTGTTCCTATAAAAGCTCAGATAATTTTTTTGATAATATTATTGTAAACTTTTGTATTGAAAAAATAATCCCATTAGTTTTTCATGGGCAGAAATATTAGCCAAACATGTAGTTAAACATGTAAAATAAAAAATGGTAATAATCTATATTACATAGAAAATCAATTTTATTCTACTCTGCATGTAATATTGCCAAAAGGTGCCTAGTGGCTTAGCACATCAAAACTACAGTTGACAGTCTCAGTGGTGCCAGTGGGTATTGATCTCGATTTGCTCGCGTGCTATGAAACTAGATTAAACGCTTCATTAACACAATAACCAAAACATTAACTGTAGTTTGATGCATATAATACCATTAATTTTGTATTGTTTTAAACATATATAAACTACATATAATAATTTTTAATATATAAACAATATAAACATATTAATGTACAGATATTATTATTTAGCTGATTTAATAAGCCATTAGAGTGAAAATTAAATTAAAGAAATTTACGTTCAATCTGTTGGTTAGCTAGTGTATTTTATGGGCACCTGTGACAAACGGAACTAGCTCATAGGTCCTGATAAAACAATTTATACAGGTTTTAGGGACCTCCCTAACACCTGTATAATTTGTTTTTTAGACTAAGTCATGCTTTTTGATACGGTTGTCCTACTGCAGATATAAAAAAGTTAAATTATATTATTATAGCTTATTTGCTTTACTAACTTTTCCTGCTTTGAACCCTTATGTTTGCAGGTGAATATTATATGTAGCTTTGTTCAATATTTTATGTTGTATTGAAGGCACTGAAAGTAACTGTTAATAATTCAAAACTTTTTAACAAAGGAGATTTACGATGGCCATTCACCGCAATTCAACATGCTGCCCGTAGTATATTCTGATTTCCTGCAACTTAGCAGGGAGTTTTTGACAACATTACCTGTCCTTAAAATCTGCGCTAGAATAGAGTTCCAATCTGGTGTAAATTTGCATAAATAGCGTTTACGTGGAGGTTTTTACGTGTAGAGCGATGCTGCAGCTATAATACTGGTGTAGTTGTAGTACGGGTCAGCTTGTTCGGAGAATGACCACGCTCTCACAGAATACCAGCGTAAAATAGCAGCTGAACGCTACTGTGTTTCGAGAACCGGAGACTCTTTCTACTTGATGTAGATGTTACGTCACGGCAACCATTAACATCAGGTGGACTGTGTGCTCGTTTGTCACCTCTATCCTATAAAAAAAGTGTATTACTGTAAATCTTTAATACTTTTTTATTATAAAATTGACGTGACACAAAATTACAGTCCACCTGACGCCAATGTAAAGTCTTCATGGAAACATGTATCTAACTTCAAACAAAGAAGGCTATAGATACGTTGTCATATGAGGACTGCGATAGATTGCCTTACAGATTGTATTACTTTCGTTGTGTGTGGTTTTTATTTACCCTTCAACAAACAACTAAACACAGCATTACAAGCAACTCTTTCACTGGAAACGAGCTATTCCATCTCAGTTCTTAGGGCTGGCAACGCACCTACATTTTGATTTTTAACTGAAGATAAAAGTAGATGTCTATGGGCTACAGTCCCTTACTACTATTATCTGCTACTGTCCACTTAGTATCAAGTGGACTGTGTGCTTATTTGTCACCCTCATTCTTTAAAAAAAGCACTGATAAATGGCGGCAAAAATAAGTAAGAGAATGGTCTCTGAGGAATCCAGTCAAACTCCTAGAATAAAAAAGGAGTCCTAAGAGAGTCCTAGTCCAGTGCACCGCACTGAGGATGACATCTGCGATGATTAATAAAAGAAAGATAGAATTGCTTTTTTTGAAAAATGATGTCAATCCACTTTTAATAAAATGAATAAAGTTTGGTTGATTTAGACTTCATTGTAAAATGAAATAATGCACGTATGCAATGTGTTTTTATTAACCCCTCACTTGTCCACAAAATAACTCATTAAGACTTTCAAATGTCCATGCTGAGCAGTAGTCTATCAAAAGTCTACTGCTCAGCATGGGCCTCTAACATAAATATATCCACATAAATATTGAGATAAGTAATAAAATACCAAAGTTGGCACGTTGTGGTTCGTTTCCCCTGTACGAATTGTGGCACGATATAGGGCAGGCGATGTTCTTACACCGCCACTATATCGTTATATTTAATTATACTTATTTATTGTGTTGCTTGTTAAATCTTTCGTTCCATGTTATTTTTGATAATAATGTTACGAGCTTGAGGTTCGTGACAATAAAAATTGCCGATAGAATTACCTAAATTAACACTTTAATTCACTTTACATTAATTAAAGTTAAAAACACTAATAATTGATTACACTGATTCACTTTATTCCGCTCCGAAGCTTCGCTTGTCTCGCCAACTTCAATACTTCCCTGATTGCATCTTGCAGCGCCTATTTATATAAATTAGCAGCGAAATATCCAGAATATTCAAGTAAACACGCGCAAGGTACCGAGAGTTCGTGTTTCAACTTCAAGAAGTTTAGTTCTTCGGTTCGAGACTAGATGGCGCTAGTGCCGTCGACTTGAGCGCGTAACAATAATATGTGTGCGTTTAAAATGAAAATCTTGTGGCAGCTATCAGATTGCAGTACAAATATAACGTCAGAGTAATTACATACATTAGTATGCATAGAGAGAATCTACAATCTACATAAATTGAGTCAATAAACTTGTCTCGCTTTTTCTAATTTATAAATACAAAAACACTCACGCCACCCAGAGGGGTAGGCAGAGACTACAGACTTCTATTTAGCACAATCCTGACATACCTCTCTCGCCTCCTCCACATCCATATAATTACGCATACATGCTCGTCGGTTAAGGGTAATCTTAATTTGGTACATTTTTAATATATCACCAATTTGGTCGACAAAATTTCGCCCAGAGCGACCCTTTCCGACTCTTCCATTCACTTCTGCAACATATATTTGTTTTGTCAGTCTTTCCTCATTCATTCTTTCTATATGACCAAACCACCGAAACATTTCTTTCTTAATCCTGGTCACCGCATCATCTTGCAAACCACAATTTTTTTTTCTAATTTAATTTTAAAATAAGGCGAAAAAAGACAAACCTACTTAAAGGTATTGCATGTAATTCATCCGTAGAGCTTAAATGACAAGTCAAGTGCAAATATGAGAGTAAGTCACTGAACTCCATATATACTAGAACAGTTGTGCCGTTTTGAAGCGCCGCCATTGTGTATATAGTCCGTTCGCTTAGATGTGGTCGCCTTAGTACTGTAACGAACATCGTTTAAACTTTCTATGAGTGAGATTTTTGTCATCCCTTTAACATTTTGAGATTTACCTTCTAAGTGAGTATTGTATCGGTTTTCATTTTGAATTATTTACCTGATAATTTAATTTTAGATCTGTAAATAGACCCATAGATTTATTAGATGTTTGGTTACTCTGATTCTTCGGTTTTCTTTCTATGTTTTATTTTGTTATATAAACTGTACAATTATTCAGTAGCATTAAAGTATATAGTATAATAATCCCATAATAGTTAACTGAATACACGAAACGCTAAAACGCACTAAATGGATCACGAAGTGTCGCGCTGAAGGTCATACAGGTTTAGGCACCAATCTCGACACATCCCAATCAGGAGGACGAGAAAATGTATGAGGATATTTCTAGAGCATGCATTCCTCCAAAACCAACTATTTAGTTTTAATGGGAGACTTCAGCGCAAAACTAGGCACAAGAGAGAACGGTGAGCTGAAGGCAGGGATAGTTGGTATTTGGGATATAGTATATGTACCGGGGATCAAAGGGCGTTAATAAATTAAATTAAAACAAATGCAACCTCAAAGCTATCATGAATTGCGATGCATTCATTTAAAATAAGTGTAGTAATATTGATGAACATATTTTTGCAATATTTACTTTAAAATTTTAATATTTGTTTTAAAATATTCATAAATAAAAGTAAATTTTATGTTTCTCTATTTAAAAAAAGTATGGATGCAATATTTGAAGGCCGACAAAACGAAGGCAGTTATGAACCAACTTAAAAAAAAGTTATATTTTTGTATGTATATAAATATCTTCGTTAACAGTAAATAAAGATAAAGGATAAAGAATGGGGGAAAGAACTTTCTAATGTAACCATTTAGATGACATTGTATTTGCTACCTTGAGCTTGTGATATATCTTGGTCAATTAAAACGGGTCAAAATTTTGATTTAACTTTTAATACAATGTTAAACGCTGACTTCAGAAGCTATATTTTATAAACTCTAGTATAAATAATTATAGCAAAAAATAATTAAAAATGAAGTTTATATGTTACACACGTAAGTTAAATGACCCGTACTGAAGTAAACTTAACTTTAGACTAAAGAAAAGTTTAATCATTTAGTCATCATTCCATCTTGTGTGGAATTGCCCTACGCCACGTCTAACAGTAAAAAGCTGCAACAAGAGAAACATTCACCCTCTTCGGTTATAGGTTCTTCAAGTTATATAGCCTGTAAATAACAGCTTGGTGCAGATGTGTTTTGCGTGGTGAGTACAGAGAAACTAAGACCCTTTTTACTGGATACGAGGCATTTCATCTAGTCCTCAGAGTTGACAACGCATCCGCTTTTTAATTCTAAATCGAGGACAGATTTAGATGTCTATGGACCACAGCATCCGCTTACCATGATGTGGGTTGTCATGCATCACATTGTGAAGTAGTGGCGTAAGATAATGTATCACCTCCTTTTGTCTAACGAGTGTTGTAAATGACGCCAGCAAGAAATACAAGAATTATCTTTTGCTTTCGATAGATAGCGGTGTAGGAGAGGTAAAATATATGATTTATACTTGATATTGTCGTCACTTGGTGCAACTTCTTCTTTATTTGTAATCTGGATTGACATATATTCTTGAGTCAGTTTTATAGAAAATACATTAATGTAACTCGTTAGTAAAATAGATATCAAACTTGTCAGTTCAAGTCACAAATGAAGAAGTAAAGTTCCTAGACTGTTGACGGGTAGCTATGTCAAAGGTGCGACACGTCTGATACTGTGATCATCAATCTGCTTGCCAAACGTGACGATGAAGGCAAAAATTCTCTCTACCACTGGATAGACCCACTCAATATGGGCCTCTCCTATTACGCTCGTAAGTAAAGGAGAACTCGTAAAGAAAGTGCCGAGCTCCTATTTTTTTATAAAACTTAAGTAACAGACGAACTTATAGTAAGTAGTTCGTCTTACAGTTGTTACCTGATTGTAAGTAGCTCATGAAGTCTTAATCTCTCTCTGAGCTTTGAAACAGAATGCATTATAGCATGTAATCATACACTCCGTCGAACTTATCAGTTGTATACTCTGGTTCTGTCTAAGTTCTTTCATATAATTTTACACGTGGTAGCGCCATGCTGCAGTTATTTAAGAAGTATAGTTGTAGCATGAATGGGTCGGCTCGACCGGGGAAGGACCACGCTTTCACTGAATACCAGCGTAAAATAGTAGCTTAATGCTGCTGTGTTTCGAATGGTGAGTGTAGAGGACCGGAAACCCTTTTTTACTGGAAACGAGGCATTCCATCTTAGTCCTCAGGAGTGACAACCCATCTGCATTTCGATTCGTAATCGAGGATAGATGTAGATGTCTATGGGCCGCAGCAACCGCTTACTATCAGGTAGACCGTGTGCTCGTTTGTCACCCTATCCTATAAAAAAGTGATATAGAACCAACTTAGAATCGTATACAAATGACATATAAACTTTTTATAATATCCTGTGTGTTTATCATCTATATATATATATATATATATATATATATATATACATATAAACATAATTAAGAAAGTAGAGATTATTATCATTTTTAATATAGGTAAATTTTATCTCAAAAATAATAAAAACTACGAAAATTACAGTCACACTAAATCTTTACAGTCAAAACAAATTGAAATGGACATTAACATAAGGCAATAAGACTTTTAAGAGTGCAGTTTTATTTGTATTAATAATAAATCTGTCATTCAATAAAAATAAAGGAAAATGAACTTTATTTCAAGCACGTTAAAGTCTTTGCGTTCGTGGATTTGTACTGTGACCACAACATTCTTCCGGAATTAGTATAACTAATTTGATAAATAATCAGTGCATACAAAATGTTTACCTAAAAATTCAGTGTATGTATTATGATTATAACATAATATACTAATTGGGGTGTCTGAGGATGTGCGTTATATAAAAAAAAAAAAAAAAAAAAAAAAAAAAATATATATAAACATAAATTAATAATATTAACACATAAATTATAACCAGTTTAGGTAAAAAAAAATTATAAAAATGGTATTTGGAAAAAACTATTTTATTCGTTACACGACCTACTGAAATAAAAAGAACGTTTATATTAACTGTTAAACACTGTTTCTTCCTTAAAGTGTGTACAGCACCAGAAATCTTTTTAAACCAGGCATTCCATATTAGTCCTCTGGGGTGGCAACGCATCTGCATTTTGATTCTTAATCGAAGAAATATGTATATGGGTTATAGCATTCACTTACCATCAGGTGGACTGTGTGCTCATTTGTTACTCTTATTCCATAAAAACGACGTTTTTACTGTTAACTTGGCAATCCATCTCAGTCCGTAAAAGTAAACAAAGCATTAACATTTTGTTTCTTAATCTATTATAGAAGTAAGTAGACCATTAATATCAGATGGACTATGAGCCCGTTTGTTGCCCTTATTTTAAAATGGAATCCAATTATATTATAGCTCATTGTATTTTGCAGTGATTTTATTGTTTTTGAAACCTGTCTGTGACGTGAATAAATAATACGAGTAGGTCTATTAACAATTCCAATTATTTGCGGCTTGTACGTAAATGTACGGTTTAGTTATAGGGTTCAACTCGTATAGGAATCCTTAAACAAAATGTGGTTATGTATGAAAAACAAGTTGCATAAAATAAATGTTTTTAATGCTTCAATGTTGAAAGTTTTCACTCTAAGGGTTATGTAAAATATTAAATACTAATGGATACTAAATTTGTTTTAATATGACACAAGGATAACTTAAAATATAAATAAAAAAATAAGCCTTTATTGTTGAGGGTTTAAACTATTGACAAAATAATTATTTAAAGTAAAAAATAAGGTAAGGAAACAAATTAACTAACTAAATCATGTTCTCGGAATTTGGCTCGTTTACCCTCATAACAGTTTGTCTTTCGACAATGACCTCCTATAAGGCTTTTCACTTGTTTCTGTTCTTTGCTGTACGTAATCATTCTGGGCCTGCTACGAGTACTTTCTTAAAATTATATTCCCGACGCTTTGTCTGTCTTCTTATTTTTCTTCTGTTTTCTCTAAAGTACCATTTAGTTATTATCCTTTTCCATTTCTCTTTCTTTTATCTCAACATATGTGTAAAAATATTTACTAGCCCATATTGTTACGTGGGTTAATTTTAAGGTAAGTTGTGTCTATAATTCTAATATTTTATACAAGAACGTCGTAAATTTCATAACGGATGTATAGGCGGGGTCGTATCCGGATTCAAAAACCCAGCCACGACCACGCCTACAGCAATCCTGGTAAGATTCCGTCGGTATTAAGGAAGTTGTTAATTTCACGAATTAAAGGAGATTTTTTTAAATTTACGGAGTTTTAAGTACCGATACCAATGTGCTTTATGGTGAAGTTAAACATAGTAGAAACCCGATTGCCCGAGAAATTTAAAAAATATATTACGAAGAGATTTAATATCCGCCAAGCATTGAGATATTTTCTTGCCCTATAAACCATCAGTCTCAGAAAAGGGAAGAGGTCAGGAGAGGAAATTTTAAAAGTTAATAGAAATTACATGATCACAAGCTATCTGACGCAAATATAATAAACATATGCTTGTAATGGGATCCACAAGTGGGCAATAGTATGTTTAGTTTTCCACGCTAAGCCATTAAAAACCTAGTAGTTAAATAAATTTAAAGTTATTTTCACTCTGCTGCCTAGACAATAACTTGAACAAGTTACAGTTAGTGAACTCGGCAAGGCGATTGAAACCACCTAGCAAAACCTTTCCAAACATTAAAGAAACGAATATTAGCAGCAGATATAGTGCTTTAAAGAGCTTTTTCATAGAAAATAAAATTAATATTTTTACGTAACAATTAACAAACGACCCAACATTCATAGATAAAGGTGACAGTACTTAAGTGCTATTATTCTAAGTACCAAATTAATCATTTCATAAACTGATTTAGTAATTTTTTCAACAATAATTTATTCAAATTATAATAATTTTCAAAGCGTAAGACTATCAATGCACATTCGAAATAAACTTAGCAATTATAACGCAACCGAATAAGAGGTTCAGTAAAGTCTGAGCAACACGAAACATTTCATTTATACCTGAAATGAGTGTAGACATAATTGAAACATATAAGAAAAATAATTAAACATTAAAGTTGAGAAATTTATCTTTATGAGATGAATTGTATAAAAATAGAAATCCATAGGTACCCGGATCGTATGGACCAAGAAATTGTAGTTAATGGCTTATAATGTTTTGCAAAATATTTTTATTACGTATATAATTTACATTTTTAAAAACGCACTATTACATGCCTATGACGTCTTGTCATTTAAGTCATTAGCACTTTTTGTGTTGTTTTTTTTTATTTTTTTAAGCTCTATCAAATTAAAATTAGTATTTATTATTATTCTTTTTACTCTTTTTTTTAAGCATATAAAACTTCAAACATAGAAGACAATAGTTGTAATATGCACTCAGGGGCTTAAGTCTATATTAGACTTCAGAATGAGGACAAAACGAATTACAGAAGGTAAGTAAGTAAGTAAATGACTGCTGCTGTAGAATTAAGGAATGCTGCAGTCTATGGACACATATATAAAGATTGCTACAAATGCGTTGTCACCTCTGAGGCCTGTGATGTAATACGTCACACTTGGAACTACACAAGCTCTTTACACCATTCAGATTTAACACAGCAGTGAAAGCACCATTTTTAAAGTAGAATTAGATAAGAAGAGGACGGTTCCCACCCAGACGCAGTCCTAAGTGGAAAAGTAGCCCAACCAATTAGTTTTATATGATATTGCAATGCAATGGTAATTTACAATGCATTTTAATGCCTTTCTTGTTAATAATATTCGCGCGCAAAACCACTCAAATTTCGTCGTAATCAGATAAATGACAGAACGATCATGTGACAAGCAAGTTAACCTTTAAAAAAATATATATAGTAAGGTAAGGTTACAACCTATATACGTCACACTGCTGTGCACAGGCCTACCCTCGTTTCTGTGAGGTTATAGAGCAATTAAATCACCGCGCTGCACCAATACGTGTTGACGGACTGCATATGTCGCCATTTTATTTTGTTTCTTATATATGCAGGTTTCCTGTTGTAATACTTCTTCAAGGTCAAGTAGTTAATCAGTACTTAAAAAAATTAACAATTTTAAGTGTGCCGGCGAGAATCGAAAATGGGTTGCTTGCGAAAGTAGCGAAAGAAAATAGATAAGTTGAAATACTACCTATAAATGGAACAGAAATATAGAGGGATAAGTCGCTCGCGTCCGTAGGCTTTGACCACCTGTTCCTAGGCCCGTGACGTGTCCCCCGGGTGGTGCTAAATGAGCGACAAGCCGATACCACAGACTCGGCTCCACGCCGTGGTAGCGGCGTTAAATATACCAACCCCATTTTGCACCATGAGGAATCGAATTAAAGAAATGGCCCCAAGTTCCCGGCGCCCCTTTAATGGGGCAGGGGTGCGAAGAATCTCCGGGAGGAAAACCGGCGACGAGGTTCGCCACCTGTCACGTTCTGTCTCGCGGAGAGGCGAAAAGTGGATTGCAGAGGCCCGTCTGGCTACGTTGAATGTATGTGGGGCAATGAATGATAAAATGGATGAAGTATGCGATAATGATGTATGATAGAGGAATATATGTGTAATGCGTAAATGAGACGAAAAGGAAGGGGAAGGATGTCACTACACATGGCATGTATACCGCATACTGGTCTGGTGTAGACGAGATTGAGCGGGTATGCCAGAGGAGTAGGTATCATCCATTCAGAAAGAATGGGCCAATGTGTGATAGAGTATGAATGTGTAAGCCCAAGACTGCTATGGATACGAATGAAAGTGGGCTTAAGGAAGTTGTTTGTGTTAGGGGTCTACGCCCCAGACATGTCTAAGCCCACTTATATCCGAGAGCAGTTTTTGGGAAATGGTAAGGATGGTGTTAATGAAGTGTAAGGGAAATGAAAATATTATTATGCTAGGATATTTTAATGGAAGGGTTGGGTCAGGAGGCTTGGTTATGAAAGGATATCGGGAACGTTTGGTGATGAAAGTATAAATGAGAATGGTGAAAGTCTCCTAACCGTATGTATGGAAAAGAATCTTTTTGTGACGAACACTTGCTTTCGTCACAAGAGGATTCACATGTATACTTGGGAAAGAGGTGACGATAGAAGCATGATAGATTTCATAATTGTGGATGAAAGATTGAGGGGCGCAGTGGTAGATACGAGAGTTTACCGGGGTTCTAACGTAGGAACGGATCATTATTTAGTTTTTTGCCAAATTAATGGTCTATTCAGGCGTTGGCGCCATCGATCGTCTGTGTCTACCACTGCGTTACAGCGTATTAGAACAGAAAGTTTACAAGATGAAAGTGATAAAAACAAATTTTCAAATGTAGACTGAAAGAAAATGTAAGTGGTTTGGATGAATTATGTATGAAGGAGTTAGACTTGGAGAATATATGGCAAAATGTAAAGAAAGGTTTAGTGGATGCAGCTACCGAAGCATGTGGTATTAGTAAGAGAAAGAATAAAAAGGAAAAATAATACGTTATGGTGGGATGATGAGATACGTATGGAAGTTGAAGCAAAGAAGAGAGCATGGCAAGATTTACTAGCAACAAAGGCTGCTAATTCTAGTGGTACGAATGGTGATATTGAAAGAAAAAAGGCAGTCTTTAGACATCTTAATAAGAGAGTAAAAGAAGTAATTGAAAGAAAAAAGCAAGAAAGAACGGATAAGAATAATAGAAGAATATCGGATAACTTCCAGGCAAATATTAAAATGTTCTGGAAACTTGTAAGAACTGCCAGGGGACATTCAAAACAGCCTATGATGAATGCTACAAGAGACGAGAATGGCTATATTCTGAATGATGAAGTTTTGAGTTTAAAGAGATGGAAGGAATATTTTGAAAGCGAGTGAGGAGACAACGTGTGTACTAAGTGAAGTAGAAACACCGAAAGAAGAGGAAAAGAGGTAGCGAGATAAGTATAGATGAAATAATGAAAGCAATGAAAAGCATGAAAGCAGGTAAGGCTGCCGGATATGATAGAGTTTCACTCGAAATGATAAGGGCTGGAGAGGAAGTGGTGGCATGCCTGCTGCACACCTTGTTTAATTTATGCTGGGAACTGAAGCGGGTACCAGTAGACTGGTGCAAAGCCGTGATAGTCCCAGTATATAAAGGAAGAGGGTCGCAGCGGGACTGTAAAAACTACCGTGGCATCTGCCTTCTTAGCATTGTGGGAAAACTGTATGCTAAGGTACTGATTGAAAGGGTCATGAAAGAAACTGATGGAAAAATTTGGGATGTGCAAGCGGGATTTAGAAAGGGAATGGGATGTACAGATCAAGTCTTTTCCATGCGCATAATCGCGGAGAAGTTTCTGGCCAAAAACCAAAAGGTTTTTTGTGCGTTCATGGACTTGGAAAAGGCCTATGACAGAGTGGATAGGGATTTGCTATGGCAAACACTGAACTCATTTGGGTTGAGCGCTGGCTTGATACAGGCATTGGAGTCTCTTTATAGGGACTCTAGTGCTTGTGTTAGGATCAACGGGGTCTACTCGGACTGGTTTGACATCCATAAAGGTGTCAGACAGGGCTGTGTGGCTTCCCCGTGGCTGTTCAACCTATTTATGGACAGTTGTTTGCAAAATTTGAAAGTTGAAGAATGCGGATTAAGAATGGGTGAGTTAACCGTCAAATGCCTTTTGTACGCAGATGATCAAGTCATTCTTGCGTCGTCGGCGGCCGAGTTGCAAATGATGGTTACATTAATGAACGGATTATTAAAAGAAAGGGGTATGAAAGTGAACGCAAGTAAGACGAAGGTTATGGTTTTTGAAAGAGAAGAAAGTAAAACGATTTGTGAAATAAGAATAGAAGGGGAGTTCGAGATCGAGCAAGTAGATGAGTTTGTATATTTGGGCTGCGTATTTAGCAGGGATGGGAGATATGATAAGGATATAGAACGACGAGTGAATGCGGGAAATAGAGTAAATGGGGCCTTGCACTCTATTGTGAAGAGTCAAAATGTGTCGAAAAAGGCACGTATGGCAATTCACAATGCTGTGTTGGTCCCTACTTTAACGTATGGTAGTGAAAGTTGGGTGTGGCAGAAAAAGCACGAGAGTAGAATAAACGCAGTAGAAATGCGGTCCCTAAGGAGTATGTTAGGGCTGAATCTGAATGACAGGGTAAGAAATTGTGTAATAAGAGAAGAGTGTGGTTTGCAAGATGATGTTGTGACCAGGATTAAGAAAGGAATGCTCCGGTGGTTTGGTCATGTGGAAAGAATGAATGAGGAAAGAGTGACAAAGAAAATTTATGGTGCAGAAGTGAATGGCAGAGTCGAAAAGGGACGTCCTAGGCGAAAATTTATCGACCAAATTGACGATTTATTGACAACGGGCCAAATTAGGAGTACCCTTAACCGACGAGCATGTATGCGTAGGTGTATGGATGTGAAGGAGGCAAGAGAGGTGTGTCAGGATCGTGCCAAATGGTAGTCTGTAGTCTCTGCCTACCCCTCTGGGTGACAGGAGTGAGTGTTTACGAACAGAAATAGAGTGCTTTGAATATAGTTTGCATTATTAACAAGCAAAGTTAGCCTGCTCAAATGCAACTTTAACAAAATTAAGAGATGTCTAACTTAAATGTACATTAAATTAAAGATATACCACCTCAGATTCCAACAATGTAACGTTACAGCTTTCATACGTTCCACTTACAAGTTCAAACATAAACCAGGGTTATGTAGCAGCAACCTAGAAAAAAAATTTTTCTTCGACTTTGTAGCTCTGGAGTCAAGCGCTCATCGTCAACCAACCGAATTTCAATCCTCACCGGCAACACCAAAATTGTTAATTGAAAGGAGACAATCAATTTTTCTACGGAGAATGGGCCCAATACAATTTTTAAAGATTATCAATGAAATGCATGTCGATTTATTCCTTATAATCCATAGATTACAATAAAAATATTAGTTTTACTGCATCTAAACGGAGTCCTGAGAAATTACCAAATAAAATGTGAATCTAACAATAACCTAAAAACAAAATGAAAGCGATTTTCTAGTAGTATTCATCGGTATTATAAGTTAAAATAGTGCACACTTGAATAATATTATATAAAACTAAGCTGTAGGTATATTCAGCATTTATAAATATTTTAAAATCGATGTAAAACTTTTCACTAGTTCCGGCAAAACATAATGCCTGTCTATGCACAAATGTCGTACGGATTCTATTTTTGACATGTTTTGATTGAGTAGTGAGTGTAATTCTAAATACCAAGATGGCTAAAGGATAACGTCTATTTATATTTATGATATTACCAACACACAGTAAGAAATATTTTAAACTGATTGTATTACAAAAAACAAAATATAATGTAGGTAACTCTATTTATTATTGTAAATCATAATTTATTTAAGTATTCTATTAACAGTAGCAGGTACAGAAACAGAAACCTTTTATTAAATTTAGATTATAAATAATACTTATTGAAAGTCACTTTTTTTAATTTACCACTGGTTCGGAAAAAACCTCTGACTGGAAGAGAACCAGCAAAATACCCAGTGGGTCCATTAAAAAAAAGGCAGCTTACAATCATGTATGTCATAATTAACAACACAGAACAAATTAGAAATAGCTTGGTAGCGATCACCTTACCCACGGATTGTTGTCAGCCATAAATTCCTTTTATACTATAATAACCCCTTTTATACAAACTTAATTTAATAAATTTTTGAACTTTGATGATTGACTGACATATATAGACAGGAGCCGTGTCAAGACGTTGTTTTAATATTTTTTGGTTGATTAGTAAGTAGTACCTATATATCATAATAAAATGACCAGGAATTAACATGCCTTATTTATGTTATTACACAATGATAAATAGTGAGGAAGTAAGGTGTTTAAACTGTTTGTGTAAGGATTACAAAAACACAGGCTTAATTTAAATGTATTTATTACAAGCGATGCGCCTCAGCTGCAGCACTGGTGATATATGGATCTCGACAACAGTGCCATCTACCGGGTACAAATGTAAATATAAACCATCTAGGGATCCATCCAAACACACAGAAACATCATTGAAATTGGTTGGATGGTTTCTTATGTTTTGTCTAAAACGGACATAGGTAGAAACATTTTGTGTTAGATATATTTCTGAAGGTTTTTTGAAAATTACTTGATGGTAACATGTACATTTATGATATTGTAAGCAATCAGAAGGCATTTTCTATTATAAGAGATATGATATAAGACTGTTGTCTTCAATATCCATACACTTTTTGTCTCTGCAGCTTTCAGCCTGCAAGGCATACAGATTTGTTCTAAGCGATCCACCTGAAAAGAAGTTAATGACAATTGTAAAGGTGTCTTAACTAAATAATATTTCTTATCAATATATTATTTTTTCTTTATTATATAGGAATTAAAAGGACATTTTAATAATAAAAGATATAAGACTATGCCTTCAATGTCAATAAACTGTATTTACATATTTCTGTGAGCATTTTCTTATATCTGCCTTTTCATATGTTATATAATAAAGAAATTATTATAAATTATACAGCATTAATCAGCTCCAGCTGATCAAATACAGAAGCAGTAATTGTTGATTAAATCAATGATATTCAACCATGTAAAAGTTGTTTCACATTTTATTTTTACCGGTTTCATGTACATAGGAGACAAAGATATTATTTAAGTATATCTGATTCTAGATGACAAAATAATATTACTTTCTGCACAGTGAACAATACAGCTGTCTAAGCATAATAGATAAAACCATTACACTTTTTTATGCAAACTATTATTATTAAACTTTTTATTTGCTTCTAGTACAAATAATTACTACATTTTTTACACATAAATATATGTAACATTTATATTGCCTATCTACTATGGCTGGTATAAATCCAGGATCCGTGTCTGGCTTAATAAAAAAGACATTTAGTATTAAGCAACTTGCTGAATACATAAGGTACCTATTTGTACACAAATGCAGTTATATGAATTGCTCTTCAAAACTCTCTTTAAGTCCCTCGGCCCAAAGATTCTAATTTTCTTTTAACATTATAATAACTTCTTTTGTGCATTTATTCTATTTATTATTTAATATAGATTTTACTAATAAAATAAACTTAATACTTTGTCACTTTTAACAAACTAATAAGGTTCTAAGAACTGTTTGTTATTTGATTTGTTTTAAGTAAAATATACAAATTTAATAATAGATTTTCACAACCTAGAATAGGTGTAAATTAATAAACTCGACTAACCTTCCTGATAATTTATAATATCCATATTTTCTTAAACATTAGTTTAATAATGCTTGTAAATAAAAACTTCATTTTGTTCTTACCATAATGATGCGACTCCAACTATGTTATATTTCACTCTAGTGAATCGAGTGAATTTGTCCAACTCGATAATCGATAGAAAATAAATTTTACCGAGTTACCGAGTTAACTCGGCGCATCGTATATATTCAGATGGTGCTATATACATATTACTTCACTAATTTACTTGTATATATAATAAGTCGCTGCGTGTGACATCACAAGTTGCATCCAAATTCAAACTTACATCTGGCATGTTGTAAACTAACCGGAACTTAGTTTGATTTATGATATTGATTTATAGTTTTAATTTCACGTTATCACATATTACTTATTTATAAAGGTACATATTTAAAAATGGTTTAACTAAATTAATCGCTACTCTCAACTCTAGTGATAAAATTTTCTGTAAATAGTTGATTTACTCAAAAACTAGTGTACAACTAGAATGACATACATACATACTCATAAATTAACCCGAGTGGCTCGAGTCACAAAACTCTACTCCAATGCAGTGTTTGTCTACAATTTAGTGATGAAATTGACTTACTAATTCGAGCAATTTATTGATATATTATGTAATAAATAAATTGATATTAGGTAATATGTTTATAATGTTGTATCAATTTATGTTATAAATAATATAAATTGATTATATATACTATCGATAGTCAAATTATTAATAACATTAAGACTTACGTCATAACGTTAGAGTGATATTATTTTATGAAGATTGCCGATACGCATACCAAAAATAATATATAACTACCTATTTTTTTATTTTATTTTTTATAGAAGAAGGGGCAAACGAGCATGCGGCTCACCTGATGTTAAGTGACTACCGCCGCCCATGATCAACCGCAACACCAGGAGAATTGCGGGTGCGTTGCCGGCCCTTTAGAAAGGAGTAAGCTCTTTTCTTGAAGGTCCCCAGGTCGTATCGTTCCGGAAAAATCGCCGGGGGGTAAACTATTCCACAGAGAGGTTGTACGTGGAAGAAAACTCCTTGTGAAACGTACAGTGGTGGACCGCCAAGCATCCAGATGGTGTGGATGGTATCGGGACGTTTGACGTGTAGTGCGTTCACGAAATTTGGCGGCTGGGATTAATCCGAACAATACCTCAGAGCACTCCCCGTGATAGATGCGACAAAATACGCAAAGAGATGCAACATCTCTTCGCAGCGCCAGTGAATTGAGCCGATCGGAAAGCACTCGGCTGTCGACGATTCGATCCGCTCTTCGCTGGATACGGTCAAGTGGAAGAAGCTGGTACTGGGGAGCCCCAGCCCAGAGATGGGAACAGTATTCCATGTGCGGCCGAACCTGCGCCTTGTAAAGTTGCAGGCGGTGTGCCGGCATGAAATACTGTCCCGCTCTGCTGAGCACGCCAAGCTTTATAGAGGCCAATTTGGCCTTCCCTTCCAAGTGACCACGAAACTGCACGTCACTCGATATGTCAATGCCGAGGATTCCGATACTGGCTGAGGCAACAAGGGGGAGTGCCTTGAAACTGAGGGGATACGACAAAGGGGTTCTTTTTAGCGGTTAACCGCAAACTTGTGTCTTCTGGGGGTTAAACTGGACTAGATTTAGTCGCCCCCAATCCGAGACTCTGTCCAGCAGAGACTCGACTTCAGACACAAGTTTGTCCCGGCACTCGGAGACGTTTTCCCGAGAAATATTGGCTGGGCCGGTGTAAAGAGCATCACCAGTGCTGTCATCTGCATAGCAATGAATGTTAAGGGTATGCAACATGTCATTGATATGCAGAAGAAACAGCGTTGGCGATAGCACGCAGCCCTGTGGAACACCAGCATTAATAGGCTTGCAATCGGAGCTTGCACCGTCTACAACGACCTTGATGCACCGATCTGCAAGAAAGCTGGTGATCCAATCGCACAATTTCTCGGGAAGCCCATTGGTAGGGAGCTTCGAAAGAGGCGCTTTGTGCCGAACCCGATCGAAGGCCTTCGCAATGTCCAAACTAACGGCCAATGCCTCCCCCTTGAACTCTACTGCCTCCGCCCATCTGTGAGTTAGATAGACCAGAAGATCACCAGCTGACCGACCATGGCGAAAACCGTATTGGCGGTCACTAATCAGCTGGTGATCTTCAAGGTACCTCATGAGCTGGCAGTTTACAATGGACTCCATTGTTTTGGAGAACAAGGAGGTGATGGCGATTGGCCGGTAGTTGGACGGGTCAGAGCGGTCGCCTTTTTTAGGGATCGGGTGGACGTAAGCCGTCTTCCATGATTTTGGGACTACGCCTAGGGAGTAGGAGTACCGGAAAATTAAATTAAGTGTAGTAATAATAATTGTGTTGTATGGAAGAACAATTATAAAAATAATTTGTGACATATTGACACAGCTTCGTTCATCTAATTTGAATTGCGTAACTCGATTCGATTTTTTCCGAGTTATCACGGCACATCTCTAATACAATAATTTTTTAAATATTACATTACCTTAGCCAATTATCAGAACACGAATGTCAAAACAACTAATTTTTTTTTCAGATTTCTTGTTTCCGTTTACATTTTCGAAAAATCTATAGGCCATTTACTATATTATAATTTGGTGTAAATACCATTAAACGACGTTAATATTTCTAGTGGGCCCAAAAATTATTGTCTCCTTTAAAGTGCTGATTGTTCAATATTTTTTGGGTAACTTTCTTTATGTGACTGTACTATATATGAAACATTGATTTATTATTTGAAAGTTTTTGACAGCAATTTACATAATATTATGAATTAAGTAGATCAATTTTATCCCCATCGTCACAAATCTTAAAGCCATTTTTAAAAGAATAATTGTATTTTTTATTCTTGTGTATTGCTTTACATAAAATTTGAATAAAATATTATCAGATAGCTTTTAATACAATTTCTGCCGTACGCGAGTACTGACAATTGCATTTTATTCGTGTTACCAAAAATTTATTACAGTATGCATTAATTTGTAGTAGGAAGAGAGTTGCGGAGAGAACGTACCCCTAAAGGACACCAGCGTCAATTGCAGCACATCGCTTCAATCATCAGCTCCCAAGATTTGGGCACCATTCCAGTCCTGAATGAGAGGCGCAACAAGCGCGTCAACACAAGGGACAACTCAGGTGCACAGACCTTCAGAACTATAGCTGATATACAATCAGTTCCACTAGCTTTGTTCACATCTAGACTTTGCAAGGTTTTATGAACCTCCTTGTTGGTGATACGGACCTCTGACATAGAGGTATCTTAGTGAGGTGATTGAGATGGTACGCTATAGCTACTGTACAAACACGAATTGCAAGCAAAAGAGAAGTAAATAAATCCGATTGCTCATTATGCGCATGTGTCAGTGACCCATCTGGTTTTACCAGCTTTGTCGAGAGACTTTTTGCCTTTTTGCAAGAATTGGTGGCTTGTTTATAGGCTGATATACATAAAAAATGCTTTTCTCAAGCATAATATATTCCCCGAGCGGTTTTTTCTCCCCTTCTATACTGAAAATATAATTGCTTCATAAGTGATGGAAGGTCATTCGATTAACTATGATTGCCTATTGACTATAATTTTGCCCCATTAGCTATTTTAATTGGTTATTTTATTTTAAAATTACTAGAAACTTCTTAAAAAGTGATAAAATTTTTATTTTTTTACGTAATATTTTGTAATATTTTTTTTGTTTAGTTCGCTTTCTGTTTTAATTATTATTATAATTGATATAGGGCTTTATTTTTTTGGCTTACTATTTGGAAATTGAAAAGTAAATTTTTAAATTACTAACTGTAGTAGTAAGCTGCAGAAAAACTTAGAATATTATTATAAATGTAGTTAATATTTTTCCAGACGTCTGGTCTGCAAGAAACGGAAAGGCGGTCCGGGAGTGATTCCGCAAATTGTCGTGAACTTCAAACAAACAATCTCCGGTTGGCTTTATTATTTAAGAAGACACGAGCGACGGCACACACCAACTACATTATTTTATAATAAAAGAACATAAATGAGAAACATCTTTTAGAAGAATAAAAAAGTTAATAATTCAATTATAGTAGTCATATTGCTATGTGCTGTTTTGTTATAAATTATTGCAATACACAACTAACAAACAACAAAATATTTAGGTATAAATTATAAAATATAAATATAATTAAATCAAAATATATTATATTATTCTCTCGAAATTATTAATTAAATCACTACATGACGTGCGAGGCGGTGTAAGAAAACTCATCAATCCACACATCCTGCGATAGTAAAAGTTGACTAAGGAAAATGCCTGAAAAATTTAATTATTTTCAATTGATGGCGATATAACTGGGGTGTCAGTTTTACTGCACACATAGTTCGTGGTTAATTAACACTTTTAAAAGTTATTCTCTCACTTTATTATTTTCTCATTACTTATCTCATTACTTGTTACTTACCTAAATAGCACAAGAACAAGCATGCATGCCCAGATCAATCATTTGTATGCCATAAAAAATTGCACTTCTTCCGTGCTAACCCTTAATTAGGCGCATAGACTCAAGATAATTTCAAATTGAAAAAATATTGTGTTAGAATGTTTGTTCGCTCTCTCTTTGTTCACTCGCTCTCTTCCTAGCTTATTTTTTTTTATATATATATATATATATATATATATATATATATATTATATATATATATATATATATATATTTATCTCCGCGGAATAAGGAAATTAGCCGTGACCAGAACATCTACGCGTACTGTGCTGACCCCATGAAACCACTTACGTAACACTTTTTGACGGAGGTTAGCTTTGATTTTTGTGTTTTTACTTAGTTTGTATTCGTATATTTTCATTTATTTCTATTAGTATTTGGTTATTGTTATGGTGCATATTTATGTTACCTATTTACGTCTTTATTTTTATTAAATTTTCTTTTCTTTTCTTTTCGTGTGCAGTTTTGAGATGAATCGTTAAAGAGAGGTACTACAATTGCTGGCGGATGTGTCCGAGTATATTAATATATTGCTGGTCCTGCTAATGCTGTCAGTAATGCTGTATACTGAGAGTAATAATACACGCATAAGGTGTATTTTTTTTTTTGAAGAAATTAGCAGCAGCACTTGTAGAAAATCACCAGAAACGTCGAATTCAATAGAGTGCTGTGCCTACTTCAACGAAAAATCGGCAAATGCTGCTAAATATATTTGTTAACAACACTTTACGGGTGCGTCGGATACAGAATAGAAGAATCTGTAAATAAATGGGATTAATTTTTTTTAACTTTGATCTCGGCTAAACAAAATATGAGTAGGTTAAAGAGAGATTAAGAGTTTTGTTATTTGTTATATATGTTTTCATTTACTAAAATTAATAATAACAAATAAAAATTAATACCTTTGATACAACATACCTTGTTTCTTTTTATTTCTAACATCTATTTTCAACTATTTACTTGGGGTCACTAGAGACTTCATGCGACTAATTGTGCGATTTT
Organism: Parnassius apollo; assembly: GCA_907164705.1. NCBI lineage: Eukaryota > Metazoa > Arthropoda > Insecta > Lepidoptera > Papilionidae > Parnassius > Parnassius apollo. The sequence goes on from CAJQZP010001015.1 coordinate 22,771, forward strand.
CTTAATGCGCCTAATTAAAGTTTAAGACACTCCCACGATAAAGTTAATTATTTCGGAATCTAACTTGGTTCACTCGTAGACGTACCGTACCATATCTTAAATAATCATTTTCTGTTCCGTCTTTAAATATTACATGAGTATCAAGAATCTCGAACAATATATTCATCAAAAGTCACATACGCAGGACGCAGCCGTCACTTAGTAAGAATAATGTCTCAAAACTTGAATATGTTCAACAAAGCGAAAGCTTGTATGTTGATTTCAAATAAAAAGGTTTTAAGGATGTTTTTTATTACGCTCATTTTGATACTCTTCGATGTGCAGCCATTTTTATAGAATAAGAGCGACAAGCAAATGCATAGTAGACCTGATAACTATCATTAATTAAAAATAAAAATGTATAGGCGTACTCATCCCTTAAGGACTAAGATAGAACAACTCAGTACTTCTCGCGACCTACCACATGTAAAAGGTGTGGTTCAAGATTTAAGAACGTCTTACATTTCTATAGATCTTATGATTTAACCAACTTGACTTAAAATCTCAGGAAGTTTCATTCTAATGAGATATCGGACTTGTTGACTTGTAAAGAGAAAGTGGACTTGTTCGCATCTCTCTTTGCCTACAATTCACGGCTGGACAGTGGCAATGACGTTTAATCTAAATCACCTCACTGCGGGACCTGTATGTCAGAGATTAGTGTCACAAATAAAGAGGTTCCTAAAATCTTGCGGCGTCTAGATGTGAAAAAATCTAGTGGACGAAATAGTATACCAGCTATAGTTATAAAGGCTTGTGCACCTGAGTTGTCTCCTGGGCTGAAACGCTTTATCCGCCTCTCATTTGGGACTGGAATAGTGCCAAAATCCTGGAAGCTGGCCAAGTGGTGTGTAGCTTGTCTCAAAAAAGGCAGCCGTGCCGATCCTGCCAGTTATCGGTCAATCTCAATTACCTCCATACTCTGAAAATTATGGAATGTATATTGAACACTCGCTTAATGGCATACCTAGAACTGAATAACCTCCTTAGTGACCGACAATACGGATTTCGCCGAAATCGGTCAGCTGGGGATCTTCTAGCGTATGCCACACAAGTATAGGCGAGACACTCGACAACAGTGGGGAAGCACTTCCTGTTTTCCTTGAGGCCTTTGGCAGAGTTGGCACGCTAGCCTTTTGGGTAAGCTTCCAGCGTACGGCTTATCCCCTGGTCTTATTAAGTGAGTAAAAGACTTCCTGAGTGAACGGTCTCTTCAGTTTGTCATCGATGGCTACACATCCTAATTTATAGCGACCGTTCTCTCAACAACTCTCTTCCACTGCATATAAATGATCTGTTTATGCCCAGTATCTATGGGTATGCAGACGATAGCATAGCTGTGGAGATATACCAACCAAGGTCTTGGACCAGTCGGGATCAAATCCTGTCCGAAAAAGAAGCTATGGTAAGGCGTATGAATCCCACTCCAAATGGGAGAGTGCAAAAATCCAACGCCTCCAAAACACAAGCTCTCTCTTTACTGCTAAAAGGAGACAGCTCATCTTGGCTCCTTCCTTCCGAAATGTATCACTGGAAAACACCGACCGACTTCAGTCGTTGGGTGGAGATATCCTCAAATCTGAATTTCGGGCGATTCATTGACTCCAAGGTTAAAGCAGCTGCAAGGTAGCTTCTTTCAGCTGATTTAGCCTTGGAGTCAACGAATCGCCCGAATTCAATTCTTCACGCCGGGTCAGCTGCCTACTTTATATAATGATTTCTTATATTTACGCGAACACTATACATGATTAAAACTACTTTTACGGATTTTATCGCGTTTATTTTTACTTTTTATTTACTTTTATTTTTAATTCCCGACGTTCCGGGCGCTTTCCAGCGCCCATGGTCACGGGGACTGAGATGACTGACGTCCCGATGTCATTGTTAAACCCCGAGTACCTTCAGCTTTTTTAATTATTGTTTATGGTCCGATCTATGCAAAATGAACTGACTATGTCCTGAGGTCTTGCAGTCGTATGCTTGGGTTTAGTTTTAATTTTATTGATTATAGGATCCCAAGCAGGTGGTAGTACCCAGCCTCCTTCTCTATTGAAATTAGGATGTTTTTTAATTTCAATAGCCTCACGTATCATCCTTGGTAGGAATCGGTGTTCTTTCGCGAGGATTTGTGGTCTATAAAATCTGATGTAATGGTTGGGTCCGTCTAGGATATGATCACAAACTGCAGACTTCCCGGAACTTTGATGCTTCACATCAGCTATATGTTCTTTTACGCGGGTCCTAATTGATCTTTTTGTTTGTCCTATATAAGAGAGACCACATTCACAATCAAGCTTGTACACTCCTGCATCTTTTAAAGGAATATGACACTTGACGGATGGTAGGAACTGACTAATTTTCTTTGGCGGCTTGTAGAATGTTCTAATAGAAGCTCGCTTCAAGATATAGCCAATCTTGTCTGTGACACCTCTGACATATGGTAGTACAGCAGGCACACGCTCGACTGTGGCCGGCTTCACGTCTTATATAGGACAAACAAAAGGATCAATTAGGACCCGCGTAAAAGAACATATAGCTGAGGTGAAGCATCAACGTTCCGGGAAGTCTGCAGTTTGTGATCATATCCTAGACGGACCCAACCATTACATCAGATTTGATAGACCACAAATCCTCGCGAAAGAACACCGATTCCTACCAAGGATGAAACGTGAGGCTATTGAAATTAAAAAACATCCTAATTTCAATAGAGAAAGAGGCTGGGTACTACCACCTGCTTGGGATCCTATAATCAATAAAATTAAAACTAAACCCAAGCATACGACTGCAAGACCTCAGGACATAGTCAGTTCATTTTGCATAGATCGGACCATAAACAATAATTAAAAAAGCTGAAGGTACTCCGGGTTTAACAATGACATTGGGACGTCAGTCATCTCAGTCCCCCGTGACCATGGGTGCTGGAAAGCGCCCGAAACGTCGGGAATTAAAAATAAACGTAAATAAAAAGTAAAAATAAACGCGATAAAAATCCGTAAAAGTAGTTTTAATCATGTAAAGTGTTCGCGTAAATATAAGAAATCATTATGTAAACCAGTACGGACTGGAAATAGCAAATAAAATACGCCGATTAGAAGATCTAAAGACCAAGCGCGCAAGATACGTACAGCTTTAAATTTTTTGAAGAGATGCAGAGATCATAATCTCATTCCTACGTGTGTCAAGATATCCACTAAAAAAGACATTCGAGGAAGCGCTAAGATCTTAAATCAGGCAAGTAAAAAGTTGTTAATAACGGTGATTCAGCAAAAACGTACCGATCTATATTTCATAAACAAAACCATAGACAATTCGTCCAGTGAATTAAAGACAGTTTTATCGACATTTGATTATAAAAATTGCATGGAAACTTTAGATAAACGCGAAACAACTAAATGCAATGAATGCAAAAATAAACACATTGATAAATACCATAAATTAACAACTAAATAAAATGTCCAACATACGAAATCGTTGACCACAGACACGAATCATAAACAACGCGCGGTCTACAACTTATCGAAACAAACACTGGACGACGCCACAATAAAAGTTTTAGAAAAAGGTATTAATTTCGCAATAACACCGCGAAAAATACCGTATGAGGACATTATCTGTAGTGTTGAGGACTGTATGTATAAAAATAATATTGGTAATGAATATTTAGAGGCCATACGTCAAGACATGTTACGTCGAAGTTCAGCGCCGAAATTAAATCTTCCCAAAAATGAATTTAACGTATTGAAAAACTTACGCAACAGAACAGAGCTTACGATTCTCCGCGCAGATAAAGGTAATTCTACGGTTATAATGGATACGTCAGATTACAATTTTAAAATACAACAACTTTTGTCGGATGAAACTACTTATCGAAAGGTCAAAACAGACCCTACAACTAATACGCTTAAAACAACTAGCGATCTAATTAAGAAATACTCCGAAAAATTGAATCTGGACGTTAATTCGATAATAGCTTCATGTGCCAAACCACCGAAGTTGTATGGGTTACCAAATATACACAAACCGAATGCTCCATTACGTCCAATAGTGAGTCAGATTGATTCTCCAACTTACAGATTGGCTCAATACTTAGCTAAAATATTCTCACCACTCATAGGACACACAAGAGCACACACTAAGGATTCATACCATTTTGTCAGTGAGATAAAAGACCTACATCTTACTGACAATGAAACCATGGTCAGTTTTGATGTTCAGTCTCTATTTACATGCCTACCTGTTGAAGACTGCATCTCAATTATAACTAGGAAACTAGAGGAAAATAACATGCCGGCAGAATATGCAGTATTACTAAGACATTGCCTTACATCTGGCTATCTATTGTGGAAGGGAGAGTTTTATAAGCAAGTAGATGGTATTGCGATGGGCTCACCTGTATCTCCCATTGTCGCCGATATATTCATGGAAGACTTTGAGGAGAAAGCCCTCCTTACTGCACCTGTTACACTAAGGATCTACAAGCGGTACGTAGACGATACTTTCACAATTTTATCATCAGACAAAGTAACTGCATTTTTTAGAACATCTTAATTCCATAAACTCTAAAATTCAATTTACTATGGAGTTAGAGGCAAATAATTCCTTACCTTTCCTAGATGTGTTAGTCATCCGAAATCATAATAACACCATTGGTCACACTGTGTATAGGAAAAAGACCCATACAAACCGATATTTAAACGGTGAATCTCACCACCATCCTTCACAGTTAGCTACCGTGGGCAAATCTTTGTTACAGAGAGCACGAGGGACCTGTGACAACAAACACCTGGCCGCCGAGCTTCAGCACGTCAAGCAAGTTCTGCACGACAACAAGCTTCGGGTCCCGTGCCTACGTCACAGTGACCGAGTGAAGCCGGCCACAGTCGAGCGTGTGCCTGCTGTACTACCATATGTCAGAGGTGTCACAGACAAGATTGGCTATATCTTGAAGCGAGCTTCTATTAGAATATTCTACAAGCCGCCGAAGAAGATTAGTTAGTTCCTATCATCGTCAAGTGTCATATCCATCCAAAAAGGTCAATTAGGACCCGCGTAAAAGAACATATAGCTGATGTGAAGCATCAACGTTCCGGGAAGTCTGCAGTTTGTGATCATATCCTAGACGGACCCAACCATTACATCAGATTTGATAGACCACAAATCCTCGCGAAAGAACACCGATTCCTACCAAGGATGATACGTGAGGCTATTGAAATTAAAAAACATCCTAATTTCAATAGAGAATGAGGCTGGATACTACCACCTGCTTAGGATCCTATAATCAATAAAATTAAAACTAAACCCAAGCATACCACTGCAAGACCTCAGGACATAGTCAGTTCATTTTGCATACATCGGACCATAAACAATAAATCAAAAAGCTGAAGGTACTCCGGGTTTAACAATGTCATCGGGGCGTCAGTCATCTCAGTGCCCCGTGACCATGGGTGCTGGAAAGCACCCGAAACGTCGGGAATTAAAAATAAATGTAAATAAAAAGTAAAAATAAACGCGATAAAATCCGTAAAAGTAGTTTTAATCATGCCTACTTTATATAAAGAGCAAGACCGGCCGTGCATGGAGTATTGTATTGCTGTAAAATGTCACCTAGCAGCATTGAACTCAATGAAAAGGCCTTCTAGGAGGCTTATTGGTGACCCAAATTTCAGTATTTTGTACATTCAGGATTTTGCTATGGTTGTCATGATTGGCAGGCGAATTGGCAACCGCAGCTTTTTATGATTTAGAATATTTATCAAGAAGATTTTTGTGCCCATAGCCTACTTCAGCTTCCCTCAGATTATATTACCCCAGATATGAGGTGCAATGCGCAGGTGTGCGGTGCATGTGTTGTTTACAATAATTCCGACTAGCCACAGAGGCGCTGCTGCACGTTCGATGGCGCAGGTACCTATATATATATATATATATATATATATTCAGGAAGGTTAAGTTACAGATTGTAGTTGAAACTAATTACTTGACCGGAACAAAGTATCCACCGCTTTATTAGATATAAAAGGAAGTAGAAATCTGGCGTGGTTATTAAAGACATAAATAATAGTAAGAAAATCCATGTGGGTATCGTTAAAGGCCACAATAATAAATGCCAAAAAAATCTTATGCCTTTAGATACATGGGGGCATAAATAAGATTAGTAATACATCATCATCAGTACAACTTTTCACAAGTCCACTACTGGGCATAGGCCTCCCCAAGGAATGCCACATGCATCCATTGACTTTTTTGTATGTCTTACCAGGTAGTTAGGCACTCCGTCTTGTAAGGAGTCGTCCTCAATTCGCTTACTGGTACGAGGCTGCCAGTCGGTGGTTGGTTCTTCTAGCTATATGGCTGGCCCATTACCACTTCAGCTTATTAACTACTGCGGATACCCTAATTTCTACGTTTATTACGCACAAAAACTCCGAGCATAGTCCTCTCCATAGCTCGCTGAGCGACCTTAAGAATCCTCATAGGGCTAGCAGTGAAGGACCAAGTCGCAGATCCGTAAGACATCACTAGCAACACGTAATGATTGTACATAGCCGTTTTCAAGTTTTGAGGTATATGTGTAATATATAAATCAATATATATATATACCTGCCAAGAAAATGTGTCATAATTTCCCTAACGCTACCCAACATAGTTGAATCCGTCCATTGACTTCTCGGCCGAAGTTTGATTTACCTAGTGAGACTATTTGTCACTGGTAAACATTTAAGAACTTGAAGATTTTATCAATTCTGCGCTTGGTAGTCTTTGAAATGATCTTAATAAATTTTGTTATTATAGAATTCACGTAAATGATAAAGCTTCTAAGATAAGTTATCTGCAGAGAATATTCTTGAACTACCCTAAGTTTTACTGTAAGTATAAGCAGAGACACAATTATACAGTCTTTGCTTCGTATTTGATCTGAAAATTTATGAAATAAAATCTGATTGGAGTGGCATTTAAAAATAACGTTTACAGGTTTTATTTGTTTATGACATTTTTTAATTTAGTTTAGCAAAAGCAATAATATATTTTTCTTATTTAGATGCGTTATTCCAATGTTGCGATGAACTATTTAAAGCTAATGCTGGCTTGGTAATGTTGTCGAATAAGTCATTATGTCGAGATCTCCCGACGGGCAAGGTGTTTAGCCTAAGGAGCGGCCAAGGCTCTACTCTACTGAACTACTACTGCCTTGTTGGTCTAGTGGTTGTAGTAGTGCGGCTGCTAATCATGTGGTTGTGGGTTCGAATCCCGGGTCGGGCCAAAAAATCAATTATTGAGTTTTATGTCAAGAAATTCTCAGTAGGTGCCCGGAGTCAGGAAGTTGGCGGTGTTTCACCCCCGTATCTCGGAAAGCACGAAATGCCGTTGGTCCTGCGCTTGATCTCTCTCCGGTCGTGCTGGTTTACCGTCCCATCGGATTATGAGACTGAGGGAATAGAGAGTGCACCTGTGCTTGAGCATACACTTGGGCACTATAATCCTGTCCTGCGCCGATGGCTAGCCTCCGTTGAGGCGGGCCACCGTGGCCAAAATTCTGAATTTTGAACTACTTGAAATTTCTGGAACTACTGGTACGGAACTTACTGTTTATATTATACTAGAGTAGTTTGGAAATCAGCTTTGTAATTTAGGTTTCAGTTCGCTTAATGTTTGGGGCTTCACGCAGCGCCGACACATGTTTGAATATGATAATGCTAAATAAGTGTCTAAATTGACATTATAGTATAAAAATAGAATAATGTAAAAGACTATTTTCTTTACGGATATTGTGCGAATGTCTTTGTCGTTAAAAGATCTGAATCTCTAATTCTATCGCTGTAAAGTATTTTCTTAATTATCTTTAAAGACTTTCTACTAAGACAGTCAAAATTTCCTTTCTAAGGAAATAAAAAAAAATCAATATTTGTGCAATAAGAAAATATAAAAAAGGAAATAGTCTACAAAAGACGTATTTAATCCATTCCAATTGAAAACCTATCGTTATCAAAATATGTAATATAATCTAAACTGCGTTCTAACAGAGTAACAGCGTGTAAGTAATGCTGGGTTTCGTATGGTGAGTGAAGAGAACCGGAGTCCTTTTTAATGGAAACAAAGCACACCACAGTCCTCAGGGATGACAGCGCGTCTGCATTTTGATACTTATTCGAGGATAGATGTAGGCATCAATGGACCATAGCTTCCAATTAATTACAGGTAGACTGTGTGCTCTTTTTATCATCTGTACAGTGCAACCGTACATTTTAGTGTGTAAGCGATTTATTTAGGTCAACATAATTTGCGTCATTCACTTTAGTTTTTGAGCAATGGACAGTTGACGTTGTCGTTCAGAACACGATAGACGCGTTCTACATATATCATTATCAATATCATTATATAATATCATTATTTATTTTAAATAAAATCATTTTTCCTATCAACTATCATTTAAAGGTGTTCCGTACATCTTTATGGTCCTTCGAGCTCCGTAGCGGGACCTGAAATTCGGGTTTTAACGACCGGAAAAAGTGTTTCCGCTCAGTGACCTATTGCGACATAGTGCACTAAGTGACGTGTGCAATAGCTTTCCAGTCTGTACTAATAAGTGTGCAGCATCATTTCATTATCAATAAGCTCCGGCCATCGGTGTCACAAAGCATCAAGGATCAAGCAGTATTTGTGGGCGTAGCGAGTCTTGGGGCGCCGCCCAGCAGTAGCAGCTTGCAGCGCATCAGGAGAATCTAAGTCTTCGTTGGGTACTTACCACCACTACAACACGAACGCGCCAACCACCTCTGCACAATCAGCAACCAGCATCACATCAAGTAAGATCTTTCCATTTTACTTATCTCTATATCATGATGTCTGTCAACGATGTCCTCACTACGCAGCAGCAGCTATCAACAGCAATTGAAAATTTGTGTACTAATTTCAAGAAGGACGGGTCTGATAGGAAGACTCCAGATTATATCAAACGCAGATTAAATGCTCTAGACGACTATTGTTTTGAGTATGAGAAGAATTATCAGCATTTATCACAACTGGATATGGATATACCAAGCAGAGAAAGAATAGATCAAGAACGTGAAAGATTGAAGGAGAGATTTGACAACATTAGAGCGCATATCCAAAACTATCATCCTTTGACAGAGGATAGACCTGGAACAACACTGTTAAAGCCCCCTACAATTGTCTCTAAAACAAATCCAATCACGCTGCAAATGAGTACAAGATCAACATCGAGCAAAACGGAAGAGATGTTGAAAAAAACAGAATAGCAATTTTAAAGCACTTCAACGAACACTATCAAATATCAACCTGGAATTAGTATCAGAGAAATGGGAATTCGAAGACGTGTTACGTACTCTCCAGTCTCGTTGGGCAGCTATCGATGCCTTACACTGGGAGCTGGATAGCGAATTGGATGGTTCCAATGAAGCGTATGAAGAAACCTTCAGCTTCTATGAACAAAAATTTAGCCAAGTCAAGAAAGATATCAATACAAAGGTGTGGTCTGAAAGTCACCGAGAAAAGTCCACACCCCAGATGGACATACCTACGTTCACTGGCAATTATCATCAGTGGGTATCATTTAAGGATTTGTTTTGCGAAGCAGTTCATATCAATCGAACCTTGTCAAATGCCCAAAAAAGACAGTTTTTGAAAAGTAAACTTAGAGGAGAACCGGAAAAAATGGTACAGCATCTGCATATCAGTTCGGACAACTATCAAGTTTGTTGGGATTTGTTGAATCATCGATACAATAATAACAAATTAATTTTTGGGTCTCATATCAACATTCTTTTAAATTTACCTATCGCTCAACAGCTACTAGTAGGAGATAGTTCTACTGCATAAAAAGGGAGACCCCAAACTGATATCTAATTACAGACCCATCAGTCTTATATCCTGTCTGTATAAAGTATTTGCATCGTTTGCATTTCTCTACCAATGACCACATACACACACTGAAAGTATTAATCGAACGGTTTATGGAATATGACCTCCCCTTATACGTTGCTTTTATAGACTACTCGAAAGCCTTCGATTCAATTTCACATGACTCTATATGGCAGGCTTTAAACCAGCAAGGACTAGACCACGACTATATAGAACTTATTAAAGCTATTTACTTGAGAAGCACAACAAGAGTACGTCTAGACTCAAGAGGACCATCATTTCAAGTCGAGAGGGGGGTAAAGCAAGGCGATCCGCTCTCCCCAAAGCTTTTCATCGCAGTCTTAGAATCCATATTCCGAAACCTCGATTGGAGTGATGTGGGAATAAAAATAAATGGCAAGTATCTCTCACACCTCAGGTTTGCGGATGACATAGTACTGCTGTCGGAAGACCCGCGCAAACTTAACGACATGATAGAGTCCCTTAGCCATCACAGTGAGACCGTTGGGTTATAGATTAACTGGGACAAAACGAAAATAATGACTAATCGTGAAGAAATACCTATATCCATACAGTCTCAAACTATAGAATATGTCACAGATTATACTTACCTCGGACATCTAATCTCAATAAAATCCTGTACAGAAAAAGAAATCGATCGAAGAGTAAAAAAAACGTGGAGTAAATACTGGGCTATGAAGGAAATTTTCAAAGGCCCCATACCCACAAAACTGAAAACAAAAGCGATGAACATCTGCCTAACGCCGATTCTTACCTACGCATGCCAGACATGGTCTCTCAAAAAATCACTCTTAAATAAAATAAGAACCTGTCAAAGAGGACTAGAGCGGAGTTACATGAACATCAAATTGAAAGATAGAGTCAAAAGTTCACTAATAAGGAAAAGAACAAAGGCGAAAGATGCAGTCAAACAGGTCCTGACATTAAAATGGAAATGGTCTGGTCATATTCAGAGAGCTACGGATCAAAGATGGTCACAAATAATCACAAATTGGTACCCAATATATAAAAAAACGAAGGAAAGGTAGACCATTTAAAAGATGGAGTGACGACATCGTAGAAATAGCCGGAAACTTATGGTCCAGACGGGCAAATGATAGAGCCACCTGGAATGGTTTTGGAGGAGACTTTCACCGCAAAAAGGCGGCCCTTATACCTAACAATACTAACCTTATTTAAAAAGAAAACTAACATTACTAACAAATAAATAAATAAGCATACATAATAATAGATAAGAAATACATACATGTAAGGGATAAAATAAAGCTAATAATAATAATAATAATCGCTCAACAGCAATCAGCAGCACATATTAAGAAAAATTATGACAGCGTAAACGAAAGCATAAATGCCATAAAAAATCTAGGCATAGACATAAGTTCATGGGATCCTTTGGTAGTACATATATTGTCTCAAAAACTAGATGCCGAGACTCACAAAGACTACATCGAATCCCTAAAGAATCCTAGAGATTTACCAACTTTAGCAGATTTTTTTAAATTTTTTTGGAAAATAAATTTACGTCACTAGAATCATCCCGACGCAAACAAGACTCCACAACAAAATCCTCTCAGCCTGAAACAACATCTCATCAAAAGAAGCCTCATTATTTTAAATCATTTACCAGCAATCAAAATCAAGTCATTATGCACAGAAAAACTCACAAACAGGATGTCCACTATGCAAAAATGAAAACCACGGCATATTTCACTGCAGCAACTTTCTCAAATTACAACCAAAGGAAAGGCAGAAATACAATTGCGAAATTGAAATATTGCTTCAATTGTCTTTACGATCACTACGGCAAAAATTGCATATCGGCAAAACGTTGCCGCGAGTGTAATGGCCGACATAACACACTCATACACGAGGCCTACGTGAAGCCGTTGACCTCAACAACAGAACAACGTAGAAAATGCTATAGCTAATAATAGCAACAGCACTAGTAAAAGTACAGTGTGTTAATGGCACTTATATCAAAATTCGAGCGCTGATTGATCAGGGTTTCCAGACCTCACTGAGAAGGCAGCTCAAATGTTACAACTTCCTCGACAGAGGTGCAAAGGTATCATTTTCGGAGTAGGAGCAAAGAAAAATAACTGTAAAGGTGTTATTAACATAACTTGCTCATCGGCTTACAGCGACTATCAATTTACATCAGATGTGTTTATCATGAAAAACTTAATTAACAATCTGCCCAACAAGACATTCGACAAACCAGACTGGTCATATCTAGAAAACATTCAACTCGCCGATCCCGAATTCAACGTGAGCCGCCCAGTAGACTTGTTGCTGGGAGCGGACGTCTATTCTTCTATCATATTAGGCGGTATCATTTCATCACAACAATCACAACCTGTTGCACAGCAAACACGTCTCGGGTGGATTTTTTATGTGGCAACGTAAAATCCTATCAATGCAACGTTATTATGAACAATATAGATGAGATTCAACGTTTTTGGGAGATAGAAAACATACCTGACGAACTCACCATGACCCAAGAAGATGCTCAATGCCTGGAGTATTTCAAAAACACGACAACAAGGCAAGAAGATGGGAAATACATAGTTAGATTGCCATTTATATCAGAAGCAGTTCAAAAATTGGGAGAATCAAAATCAAGAGCAATAGCGCAGTTTAAACAGTTAGAAAAAAGATTTACTTACCGAAAAGATATTGAAAAAGAATATAAATCATTTATCCACGAGTACTTGGAATTAGGTCATATGAAAATGTCGCCATGCAACAAGACGCCTGTCTACAGTCTGTATTTACCACATCATTACATTCACTGACCGGAGTCAACAACAACTTCGCTTCGAGTAGTCTTTAACGGAGCGTCAAAAACTTCGAGCGGCTTAAGCTTGAACGACGTGATGCACCAAGGTCCCAACCTGCAACAGGACCTGTTATCACTAATTATCACCTGGCGACAGTACCAATATGCCTACACCGCTGACATAGAGAAAATGTTTCGGCAAATTCTCATTCACGAAGAAGATCATAGATATCAAAGAATCATATGGAGAAATTCACCAACTGAAATTTTACAAGAATATCAATTAGCTACTGTCACATATGAAACTAAAGCAGCACCATTTTTTGCCATGATGGTATTGACACAGCTAGCCAAAGAGGAAGGTCATAAGTATCAGGAAAGCCCAGCAGCGAAGGTCCTGCAAGAACATTTTTATATGGACGACCTGATCAGTGGGAGTCATGACCTCGCATCAGCTAAAAAGTTACAATCAGACTTAAAAAAAACTCACTAAAAGCAGGTGGATTTAATTTAAGAAAATGGTCAGCCAATACACCGTGTCTTCTAGAGGGAGTCAGCACAGCAAATACCAACCAGCAAACATATGACTTCAAAACTGAAGTATCTACAAAAACCTTAGGCCTGCAATGGCTTACGCAATCAGATCAGCTGACTTTTGACTTGAAGATCGATTTATCAACATCAAAAGTAACGAAACGAAGCTTGTTATCAAATATCTCAAAGCTCTACGACCCAGTAGGATTTTTAACGCCAGTTAGCACAAAATTGAAATTATTATTCCAAAAAATTTGGCAATATGACTTAAAATGGGACGACGAGCTTCCTCATGAGATTCAAGTGGATTGGACGAAGATCAAAGAAGATATCAAAAATATATCACAGATACGTATACCAAGATGGTTAAAGAGCAACAAAAATGACGTCATCATTCTTCATGGGTTCAGTGACGCGTCGATGAACGCATACGCTTGCGCAATTTATTGCAAGATAGTTCGTGAAAAACAAGAGGGAAGTAAAAACACATCCGTTGTCCTCGTTACAGCAAAATCCAGGCTAGTACCACCGAAAAAGAAGATCAGCTTACCTCGCTTAGAACTGTGTGCAACCCTACTTTTTTCAAAGCTCATGAAAAAGGTGAAATCATGTTTGGCAGATTACAATATCAAAATGTTTGGATGGTGTGATTCGACAGCAGTATTGGGTTGGTTGCAAGGAGATCCGAAACGCTGGAACGTTTTTGTAGCCAACAGAGTAGCTAAGATCACAGAAGTTTTACCATCGGAATGTTGGCGCTATGTCAAGTCGCAGGATAACCCAGCTGACTGTGCCAGCCGAGGAATCAGCACGAAACAGCTTCATCGACATCAGTTGTGGTGGCATGGACCAGCGTGGTTATCATACTCCGACGATGATAACGTAAAGAAGATCACTTACACCACCGATGAAGAGGTCAAAACCATAAAGCAAGTACACACCACAACCTGCTCAAGCGAAGACAACGTCATTACCCAATTAATAAGCAAGCACAGCAGTTTCACGCGAGTGACACGAATATTAGCCTACATACTACGTATAAAGCAAAATAATAAGCAAAGCTGTTTAACAGCACAAGAATTACAAAAGGCAAAGCAAAAAAATTATCAAGCACGTACAAAGCAAGGAGTTTGGAGAAGATATCGGCTATTTACTAAAGTATAACAAAGCAAGGCCAAATAGCAAATTATTACCTTTAAATCCTTTTATCGATTCTGAAGGTATGTTGAGAGTAGGTGGTAGACTGCAAAATGCTTCGATCAGCAAAGAAATGATGCATTCCCTTATCATCCCCCACGAGAGTCACCTGACACACCTACTCATTGATCAAGCCCATAAAATGACATATCACGGAGGAGCCCGTGCCACCTTAGCGTGACTACGACAACAGTATTGTGTCCTAGGTGGGAACAGAGCAATCAAAAAACGCCTGCGCAACTGCGTAACCAGTAAAAAACACAACCCTACAAAACATTATCAGCTTATGGACGATCTTCCTGAAGCAAGAATAATTCCGTCGAGACCATTTCTTCGAACAGGGGTGGATTTTTCAGGTTTTGTGGACGTAAAATCAAATAAAGGCAGAGGAATCAAGACCTTTAAAGGATACATAGCAGTGTTTGTTTGTATGGTCACAAAAGCCATACATCTTGAGTTAGTATCCGATTTAACTTCATCAGCATTCTTAGGAGCATTAAGAAGAATGGCGGCGAGGCGTGGCACACCACATCACATTTACAGCGATAATGGTACGAATTTCGTTGGTGCCAATCGAATCATCAATCAAGAAATAATTGATCTAAAATCCACTATCACAAATGAGTTCTTATCAGAAATAAGCGAAATGAATATCACATGGCATTTCAATGCTCCATCATGGCCCAGTGCTGGGGGGTCTGTTGGAAGCGGCTGTGAAGAGTGTTAAATACCATCTTCGCAGGGTCATCGGCGAACAAAAACTCACCTTCGAGGAGTTCTCAACACTGCTAACACAGATAGAAGCCTGTCTGAATTCCCGACCGCTCTGCGCTATCACTGAAGATCCAAATTATATCAATTACCTGACTCCATCTCACTTTCTGGCCAGCGGTCCAGTTTTAAGTATCGTGGAGACAGAGAAAGACGAAAGAACACGTTGGAATACGACGCAGAAGATATTCAATGATGTTTGGAAGCGCTGGAAGTCTGAATATCTGACAGCATTATCCGCCAGGAACAAATGGCAGCAATCAACTGAAAATATCAAAATTGATGACATTGTAATCATTCATGAAGCAAACCTACCTGCTGGGAGATGGGCATTAGGGAGAGTTATCGATGTTCACCCCGGCAAAGATGGAATAGTCCGAGTAGTTACTGTTAAAACAAAAAACGGGACTATTAAGAGACCTATCACAAAATTAACCATTTTACCAACTCAGTCTGAAGCAAACTATCAGAATCCCACAAACTGTCAATCAAGTCCAAAAAACAATCAAGAATTAAGTTTGAAAGCAGATCACAAAAACGACAAACCAGAAAAAGCACGATCTAGTATCAAACTTTAATTTTATCATGTACACACTGCTTCTTTTTACGTTATTCGCACAAACAGCACAAGGATCATTTAATGTAACAAATTTTAAGGATACCCAGAGTTTATACTTCGATAAAACATCAAACATGAGGCTTATCCGAGATGAATGGAAAATCATTGTTTATTTCTATTTAGATCCGTACTGGCAAGGTTCGAAAGTACTAAAAACATATATCACTCATCTCGAAAACATATTATCAAAATTGCAAGAGCGACAACAATGTGACATAATCCTATTACAATTACGACACGGGAGCACCGAGTTACACTACTACGATCTGCTGTTGCTTGGTCAGCAGTCGGCGGCGGGAATACGAGTACGTCGCGGGCTTATCAATGGCGTGGGAAATGTCGTGCATGCACTATTCGGTGTACTTGACAATGACTTCGCTGAACAATATACAAAGGACGTTGAACTCATTAGAAACAATCAAAAACATCTCGAAAATTATGGAAAAATCATACATCAGTAATAGAAGCACAATATAACTTTTTAAAAAGATTAGAAACATCAATTGACCAACAACACAAACTCTTCCATCAGCATATCAATAATTTAGAGCAAGAAAATTCTGTTATTAAAGAAGAGATACAAAAATTAAGAGCAAGCAATGAGTTTACCTTATCATCTATAATATCAAACAACATCTTAGTTAATTTGAAAAAGATACAAAATACCTTGCTCGATGTTGTTACCGACATTTATCATGGGAAATTTGATATACATATAGTATCACCTGAACAGTTACAAGACGTTTAATGTAAATCCGTTTTTGGCTATAATTTAAGATCATAAGATGTACGTACGATGTAACAAAGAGCTGTGGATTTTGTTTAAAATAAAATAAAAAATAAATAAATAAAATAATAAATAAAGATGAGCTTAGCATCATTTCTGGACATTTAATAAAAGATCTATCCTTGCCTATAGATGATATACATAACGGCGTATCAAAATTGTATCATTTACTGAGAGTAAAGGTCAAGGTCACATATCAAAACCTTTTACTCGAAATTAAAATACCACTTTTAACCAGAGAAAGCTATGACATCTACAGAGTTTTATCTATTCCTCAATCATATGACAATAAGATGATAAACATAATTCCGATCTCTGATTACTTTGCTGTAAACATCCAAAGAGACTCATACATACCAATGACTGAAGCCGAAGTACAATCATGTCTACATTCAGACCTCACCACGAAACTTTGTGAGATACGGGGTCCTGTTTACCATATGCAAAATGATCAAAATTTGTGTATCAAGAATCATTCAACAGACCAATGTCTCACTAATATTAACAGTTGTAAAAATTCATGGAATGCGCTCAACACTATAAACACATACTTATTTTTCTGCTGCGAACAATGCACTCTTCGATTCATATGCGACAATCAAGTTACATCGGAGCGCGTCAGCAAGGCCGGCGTTTTATCAGTCGGGAATAATTGCGTGCTCAAGGGAGACGCATTCATAATCTATCCACACAACTATCACATCAACACAATGCACGCACACCCCGATTTATTAGCCATAGATATTCCACCTATCAACAACATAATCAACTTGACCATACCTATCAGTAAAGGTGAGATAAGCCAACCAGAGGAGAGAGAACGACAAGCGTCCTTGAAGGAGATCGGGGGTCAAATCGATCAAATGAAAAAAGGTAACATAGACGTTGAAGTGAATCAGCTGTCAACCCACGACTTACACCACTATGTCGTTATCTACGTGTTAGTGGGAGCACTCGGGGCAGCGGGCGTAGTAGTACTTTGGAAGCGAGTGAGACAAGCGCGCCGGCGGAGCCTAGCGCCTGCGGCCCGCCCGGAGCCGGTACCACGGGTATCTCTTCAAGACATTCCTCGTGCGTGTACGAGTGATAGTGTCAGTGCCAATCAAAACATGTCAGTGCAAAGTGCGCGAGTACAAAACAAAGGCACCTCACCCGTATTTGCGAGAGTGTGCTTGAAGGACATACAAGTAAAATAGATCTGGACATGGACCTTTAACTACGTATTTTTATTTTATTTATTAGTGACATACTATGATAGTTTCTTAACTTAGTCATTATCTTATATCATTATCATTTTATCTCATATCAATTTTGTTATTTCCTATCTATCTTATCACTCTCACCTCTCGCCCGGGAGCATGTACAGTGCAAACGTACATTTTAGTGTGTAAGCGATTTATTTAGGTCAACATAATTTGCGTCATTCACTTTAGTTTTTGAGCAATGGACAGTTGACGTTGTCGCTCAGAACACGATAGACGCGTTCTATATCATTATCAATATCATTATATAATATCATTATTTATTTTAAATAAAATCATTTTTCCTATCAACTATCATTTAAAGGTGTTCCGTACATCATCCATAATCTTTAAAAAATCGGTTGCTCTATTTCAAATAAAAGCTATATCTTATTGATGTTAAAATAAAGATAAAGCCTTTATACGTCTCACTGATGGGTACAGGACCCCATTTTATTTTACAGAGTGATTAAGGACAAGGCAGTGTTTGCCACGCTGCTCTGATGCGCTTTGGAAAACTTCACATGTCTTTGAACTATTTTCTTTTTATTTCTCAAACTCGTAATTTTCACGATGTTTCCTGCATTGCCATGGGAAAGGAAAATCACTTAAAAATCACTTAAACAACAACAAACAAACAAACAAACCACTTAAACAATTTCATAGCTGCCGGCAGGAATTGAACGGCTCTATTTCTTAAAAGATACTGTTTAATTCTGATTATCAACTGTTTAATGCACGAAATAAAATCGATCAAACCAATCTCTTGGTTCCTGTTGACAGGAATTTTAAATTTGGTTTTTAAAATTAGTTTAGCTTAGATAACTACGCAAGATTTACTTTCGTGTCTAAGTACCAAAGGCAATATCAGTTTTAAATAAATTTATTTTTAATGCCATGCATCATACCTTTATACCAGAAAGAAGTACTCCGGTCCTCGTCACTTACCATACGCAATTCTGCAGCATTATGGTGCTATTTCAGTTAAAATCTTCTGCAAATCAGTCTCCATAATAAGCTGCAGCGAGACTCGTAAACAAAAACTGTAGTGGTGGCGTAGGTGAATACATGATCTATAACATCCAAAGGTATCGTAAGACGCGTAAGCAATGATCTTTAGACGTCCGTTATAACGATCTCGTTAAAACTAGGCGTAAAATAACCAGACCGGTATGGAGGCAGCTTCAATGGTGCAACACATCCGGTACTGCAACACCACCTACAGCAAAAGAGGCTCCGATCCAGCCTGACAAAAAGAAACAAACGTACAATATTAACTCCTCGTCAGTCAATTTCAATACAAATTATGGTAATAACTATTAGTACTACTCTTTTCTACTATGTATGTTACTAAGTTTTCATCCATAACTCATTACAACCTATCAAAAGTACACGACAGATCATAGGTTTCCACCATAGTATGTACCATAAGGTTAGCATCGACCGTTTTTATTATTTTAGATTGATATTAGGATGATGCTGTTATCTCCTATCTCATATTGCCTCTTCCGACACCCACGAGATGCTAAGTGTAAGACAATCCCCTTCTAAACAATGATATTATAATTTATTGTTGTTACTGAAAAGCCTCAAAAATTAGTCTTAAAAGCAACAGATAAGGGAAATAATAGAATGTAAATCGCGAAAATAAAAAAAGCATTAAATATCACTACTATCAACATAAAAAAACAAAGCAATCTGACCAACGCCAATTAACTAGAAAGAATCATAGTAGTTTAGAGGATAAGTGCCGACCGCCTTTAAATTTTATGGTACGTGGCAAACTGGGCTTGATCCTGACTGGAGTTGTTAATTGCAATTTTAAGTGCTCATTTGCCACGTGTGTAAAGAGAGTTAAAACATAGGGAGAAAATTTGTATGAAAATTATTAAATCTTTTTCAAAGCGATGTAGTACAGGGAATAATATAAGAAATAAATACCAAATTCTTAATAATGCTACACTCGAATGACATAATTTGATCCTCTTCCACTAATTTATAGCAACATTTCCAATAAACATATTACATTTCATTGGTCTGAAATAATATACCTATGAAACCTAACCTATAAAAGGTTAGGTTTCATAGGCATATTATTTCAGACATACCGAACGATTCTGTTTTTTTGTTAAATAGGTTATACTTATCCGAAGTGGTCCCATATAAGTTTGGAAAAATATTCAACTCCTTAGGGTGGAAAAGAGGTGTAGGTTTTTATTTTAAATAGTTAGACGGCATTCTAGTATACCTTGGATTTGTTATATTCCTAAGGACACTCAAATAATTAAGAGGGTTAAATATTTAAGACTTTTTTTTTCAGAATATTTATAGTTCGGTTCCAAAAAATATATTATACAATTTATTATTTTATCAAGAGCTTAATAAAATAATAATTTAACAAGTTAAATATAATATTTACACCCCATATACGTCCCATAACTTGGCTTACGCCTCCTTTCATATCTGAGAGGGTTTTAGGGCAAGGAAGTGTCCACCGCGCTACGCCAATACGTGTTGGCGTACAGGTGCAATCAAGCATACAGGTTTCTTCACGATTTTTTCCTAAGTCGCCGAGCACGTGGTAAATCAGCATTCATTACAACTTTTTGAATGGTAATATCTCCGAAACGGTGGTTCGTAGGAAAAAAGTATTGAAACATTTTTGTAGATAATTATATGATCTACAACATTTGTC
This sequence comes from Parnassius apollo, assembly GCA_907164705.1. NCBI lineage: Eukaryota > Metazoa > Arthropoda > Insecta > Lepidoptera > Papilionidae > Parnassius > Parnassius apollo. Next base: position 43,333 of record CAJQZP010001015.1, read on the forward strand.
AAGAATATTTCATGATAAAACTCACCGTTTTGCCAAAAATTGCGAAAAACTCATTTTTTAACCTTTGATCTTGAATAAAAAATCCATATACAATGGTGGAATGGTGGGGAAGTTCAAAATTTTATTTATTATTATATTTTGAACAATTTTACCGATTATCAGCTTGTTGTAAATTTACGTAACACCGAATGTCTAGATTGACACGAATAGTAAAATGTAATTGAATTTTTGAAGTACTAATACTGCAAGGAAATAATTATTTAATTTCGGTAAAATTATTTAATCTTGCTCGAAATCCGTCAATCAAACTTGTTATTTAGTTATTCTGATATGGAGACATGTCATTTTATCGTGCTTAAACGTAATATAATGTATTTATATTTTATTACGTTTAAGCATGGTAAAATCCGTAAAATTAGTTTCATTTAAATCGGTAACAATTTTTACAATTTCTCCTTAATATAATATCCATACTTGGTATAAATATTAAACTAATTACCATAACTACCATAATGTTGAGTAAGAAATTTTCTGCATCAAATAGTAAAATTATTACTTTTATAATCCGTCTCAGGACCAATTTAAACAAAAATTATATTTCAAAACTATTTAATAATTCTTGATTGAATTTTAAAACTCATTTAGTTGATTCGCAATTTCAAGTGAATGATAGATATGGGTGTCGTTTTCAATAATGTTATAAAAACAAATTATTAACACCAATTTAACAGCTGGTTGAATAAATGGAATGGAAATGAAAAGGGTGGACTAAACGACATTAATTCTACTAAACTCGCGCTAAAGCAATTATAATTTTAATGACTAATAAGACTTAAATCTATCATTGAGAACAAATGCAAAAAGTAATAAAGGTAAGAAAGTTTTTTAGTTAAAAGGTTGTAATTGTAAGTTTGTTTTAAGATAAATATTAATTATGTTGTCGTTAACCCAACAGCCTATCAAACGACCACTGCTGTATACAGGAGAAAAAAAATACCAAAATATGTAAACGTTTTGCATTAAAAGACTGTGACAAAGGTATATACAAGATTGTGACCTCGACTTTAATATGGGACGGGGGGATCTGGCCACCCGAAATGCCCATAGATTATAATATCTATCTATACTACTACTACCCATTTTATTTTTGTATTTTTGTAGTACCCGGTTGGCCGAGCTTTGCTCGGTATTTTTCGCTGGTTTTTTTTTTAATTCGTGTGTTTTGGAAATTATATTTAGATACAAATTACATACTGATGAAATACGAATAATATTTTTTGATCTTAGAGACATAATAGAAAAAACTGAACTGGTTATTTGAATAAAAAAGTCATGAGTGCAATTAGTTTAATTTAAATTTTCGTGTTTTTATTTTTAAAAAATACTAAAAAAAGGGCTCGAAAAAATAGATTTTCTCAAAAAAAGAAAGTAACTTGAAAAAAAAAATTAAAAAAAAGTCGGTCGGTCGGTCTGGGCTCTGAACCATGGTATTAAGATTTTGTGGTCGCCCAATATACCAATTAAGCTATTTGTATTCATTAATAAACTGTCAAAATTTACCATCTTATTCTAACGATATTGTAGCAGTTTTTCATTGCCTAAAAACACGGACAGAAAGACATCTAAAATTGATTAAAACTACTTTTACGGATTTCATCGCGTTTATTTCATTATTATTTTTAATTCCCGACGTTTCGGGCGCTTTCCAACACCCATGGTCACGGGGGACTGAGATGACTGACGTCCTGATGTCATTGTTAAACCCGGAGTACCTTCATTTTTTTTAATTATTGTTTATGGTCCGATCTATGCAAAATGAACTATGTCCTGAGGTCTTGCAGTGGTATTCTTGGGTTTAGTTTTAATTTTATTGATTATAGGATCCCAAGCAGGTGGTAGTACCCAGCCTCCTTCTCTATTGAAATTACGATGTTTTTTAATTTCAATAGCCCACGTATCATCCTTGGTAGGAATCGGTGTTCTTTCGCGAGGATTTGTGGTCTATCAAATCTGATGTAATGGTTGGGGCCGTCTAGGATATGATCGCAAACTGCAGACTTCCCGGAACGTTGATGCTTCACATCAGCTATATGTTCTTTTACGCGGATTCTAATTGATCTTTGTGTTTGTCCTATATAAGAGAGACCACATTCACAATCAAGCTTGTACACTCCTGCATCTTGTAGAGGAATATGACACTTGACTGATGGTAGGAACTGACTAATCTTATTCAGCGGCTTGTAGAATGTTCTAATAGAAGCTCGCTTCACGATGTAGCCAATCTTGTCTGTGACACCTCTGACATATGGTAGAACAGCAGGCACACGCTCGACTGTGACCGGCTTCACTCGGTCACTGTGACGTAGGCGCGGGACCTGAAGCTTGTTGTCATGCAGAACTTGCTTGACGTGCTGAAGCTCGGCGGCCAGGTGTTTGCTGTCACAGATCCCTCGTGTTCTCTGTAACAAAGATTTGCCCACGGTAGCTAACTGTGAAGGATGGTGGTGAGATTCACCGTTTAAATATCGGTTTGTATGGGTCTTTTCCCTATACACAATGTGACCAATGGTATTGTTAGGAATTCGAATGACTAACACATCTAGGAAAGGTAAGGAATTATTTGCCTCTAACTCCATAGCAAATTGAATTTTAGAGTTTATGGAATTAAGATGTTCTAAAAATGCAGTTACTTTGTCTGATGGTAAAATTGTGAAAGTATCGTCTACGTACCGCTTGTAGATCCTTGGTGTAACAGGTGCAGTAAGGAAGGTTTTCTGCTAAAAGTCTTCCATGAATATATCGGCGACAATGGAAGATACAGGTGAGCCCATCGCAACACCATCTACTTGCTTGTAAAACTCTTCCTTCCACAATAGATAGCCAGATGTAAGATGTACGTTATGTAATTTCATCCGACAAAAGTTGACAAAAAAATTATATACCGAACCGATGAACCGACGAACCGATGACCGACGAACTCTTGAAACTGATGGGCGAGTAAAACGTCGACACCACGCCACAAACTCCTTCTGCCAGTAGTGATTCAGCCCGTTGAGTCCCGTACTTTTCCAGTTTTGGGACCTTACGGATCACCTCAGCTACGTCATCTGTCATCATAATGACGTTATCCATGGGTGTAATACTCGCAAACTGACTCACCACAACTTCAGTCCAAAGACCCTCGCCTTGTTAATAACGGGCTCTGATCATACGCCGCGCCAGAATGCCTCGGTGTTGAGCCCATTCCACGCCCCATTGGTCACTCCAATGACTTATAGAGCCTCTTCTGATTACTCTTAAAGAACGATTCTGGTTGAACCGTGTTGATCTCTGGTTATATTGCCTAATTCGCTTCATAAATCAGCGATTCCCTGCTCGTCGAAAGTCGTCTATGTGCTCTGTCAGTTCTTGCGTTATATGCGGTTGGGGCAAACTGATATTCATACCTGCAAACGCCATTCTGTCGGTGCGCACAATTCTCGGCCTTTACGTTTTTTACTTAAAAGCAGATATTCTAGCGGTAGTTCTTATACATGTTTTATTAAAATCGGTTCAAGATCACCAGCTTTATTTGTTTCAGAGTTTTTATTTTTATTTTTAAGTTATATTCAGATACTTTTTATGTCATATGGAGGCGGCGTAATAAAAATCTGTAAACCCATTTCATTCCATGTATTTTGACAATACACACGGAATGAAATGGATTGACAGATTTTCTAACTTTCTGACTAACTATGACATTGGGACGTCAAACACCTTAGTTTCACCGGTGACCATGTGTGCTGTAAAGTACCCGAAACATCGGAATCAAATTACATACAAAAAACTCGTAAAATTAGTTTCACTTAACGCTAGTCTGCCTACTAAACAGAAGAAGTCCATGACCAACAGTAGACATTTCCGGGGTGGTGAAGAAGAAGATATATGTAGTAATGAAATATAGATTAAATATAACCTATATTTAATTTATATTTCACTGAGTAGTTTTAGTAATGTTCTACAGAAAATAAAGCTTCAAACTAGTATGAATTAAGAGAAACAGACAAAAGCAATTAAACATTACTGTGCTCGAGCAGCATACTAATACAACAATTAATTATTAAAATCTTTCTTAAATTACTCCATAACCTCAACCTGTATAAGTATGCCAGTTAAACTTAAGAAAATTGCTTTTAGTTTCACTTAAACGTTATTTATAATATCAATTGAGAATGCTACAATTTAAAATAATACACAAATTGTAGCAAATATTGAAACAAATATTTTATCCTGTAATATTTTATCAATTTAATACGTTTAATGTCACAAATGCTAAAGTGATTAGATTCATATTTTTAAAGAAAAGGAAAATTAGAAATATGTGCAGTGACCTATTTAAGGAATTAGGAAGCGAAGTTAGGCCTCTATAAGGTTACTGTTAAACATATAGGTAGGTTTATCCGAGTCCTGAGCTACTTACATTTATTGACTTCCCGCATCGTTTATTAATACAGGGCTGCCACTCAAGGACCTTTTTACTCCAACGGTTTTAGTTCTTCAAGCTATATGTCCGGCTCTTTACCCCTTTATCCTACTGATCCGTTAGGCTATGTTAGATACTCTGGTTTTACTATGGATATCAAGAATTCTGGTTACGCAGAGAAACTCCGATAATAACTCCACCTCATGGTAAGTAAGAATTGTTATCCAAAGATACCTACGCCTTACCTCGATTAAGAATCATTATGTAGATGCACTGTCACCTCCGAGGACTAAGATAGATTTTTTTTAACCAGTAAAATGGATCTGCAGATGTTTATACTTACTATACAAAACAACCGTATTAAGCAATAATTTTTCACTTTTCACTTTTCGCTGGTCGAGCGAACCCGTTCGTTTTGCAACCACAATAAAGCTACTTTATGGCTTTATTCATGAAAGCTAAAATTTTAAAATTAAACTGTAAGTTCAGCTTTTTGAAATAGTTTGCATAAAAAAATTAACAACTTTGTAGTTCATAAAAAGCCAGTTTACGAACATTTGCAGTAAAAGTGTACAATGACTATTAATTAAACGTGAAAAATAATTGGCAGTTCTGTGCTCACACGAGTGTGTGTAATTTTAATACCTTCCTTACACAAGCGTCTTTTATGTGACTTCAGAACGAAAGATCACTATTACCTATGTTATTTTTTTACTTTAGGTCTTACGTGTAAAGATGTCGTTATTTAATAATATTAGGTATAGTCGCTACCTATGATATCGCCGCCATTTTATAGAACAATTGTAACAAAGGAGCACACTATCACTGGAAGATCATGATGATAGTAAGTGGATGCTGTTGCTTCTGAACATCTACAACTCTCTTCGATTAAGAATCAAAATGCAGATGCATTGTCAGCCTCAAGGACTAAGATGGAATGCCTCGTTAATTGTAAAATGGGTCTCCAGTTTTTAACACTCACTATACGAATCACAGCAGCATTAGGCTAATCTACACTGGTATTCTGTGAGAGAATGGTCATATCTCGGTCGAGACCATCCCTTCGCGCTACCATGATAATATAGCCGCAGCGAGGCTCTACCAAGTATAATATAGCCGTTTGTTGAGTTGTTCAATTTAAATTGTAATAATACTTGGAAGTTTAAATTAAAATAAATTTTATATTTTGGGCACTTTTTTTTACTTTATTTACGTTTTGGTTTTTTGCAATATCACAATATTTTACTATTGACTTTTACCGTGTAGTGGTGTTGTAGAAATGTCTACCACCCCATTCCATTCCGTGGGAGTCGTAAGAGGTGACAGAGAGAAACAAATCAGAATATGGATAACAGCGCTTTCCTTGTAACAACTAATATTTAAAAAAAACTACGGCTTCCAATCCGCCTGCCTAGCTTGACAACCATGACGAAATCTATGGGGGAGGTCTAATTCAACAGTGGGCTTTTCATAGGCTATAAATTTGTAACGGTAACCCTCAAAGTTTTGTCTCCCTTAAAGTGATTGATGTGCTTATAAAGCTTTTTTATACAATTGAAGTTTCAAGCGAACGCACATATATGGTTTGGTATCTGCATCTACTTCAAACAAAGAAGGCTAGAGATTCGTTGTCACCTCAGAGGACTTACATCGAAACGTCTCGTAGTCTGAATTTATACTGGCTTTCTACACTGTTCAGACCGGATCGCAGCAGAACACCCACTGCTGCTTGATTTCAATGCTCGAAAATGGAATGACCGCTTTTGGAATCGACTTTTCAAGCTCGTCGATAACATAAAACTGATCTAACTGGGCATGAAAGCGTGGGCCAGACATTAATTGCTTTGGATGTTGGGTCACCTGATGTGAATGTAAAACTGGCACAATCAAGTGCATAATATTTATTTCTACTTTTAAACTACTAAATGTTAATATTTAAATTTTCATCGACAGTCTAGGGTTATTTGAAAAATAATTGGAAACTATTATTCGAAATGTTTTTCTAATATTTTTTTCTTCATTAGCCCGTAAAAATGCACTGTTGATTATGAACCTCTCACATTCTATAAATTATTTGCCCCAATCGTCACGCTTGATAGATTAACGATCCGCAGTACCAGACATTTTGTAACTTGGATATTTTACACCCGGCGTTAGCGAAATGGTTATACCGCCTTATATTGGAAGTCATAAGATATATTTGGCATAATTATCTCTTATGATACCTTACGTTTTTTTACGTGGTAGAGCCATGCTGCAGCTATGTTATGGTTGTAGCATAAATGGGTCGGCTTGACCGAGGAAAGAACACGCTCTCACAGAAAACCAGCGTAAAATGGCAGCCTAATACTGTTGTATTTTGTATGGTAAGTGTAGAGATTTGGAGACCCTTTTTTTATTGGAAACGAGACAATTGATAGAATCAGGCGTTACTTTGCGGAAATCCATTATAATAAAAAATTAAAATATAAATATCATCGCAACCTTTCGCCAAACAAATACAATGATGTGTCTTACCTGGATTGAAGAGCACCTCCCGCCCTCCCTCAATTGCATGCACTAACTCCGTCACCACTAATCCCAGCACCACTACTCCCAACACCACTTATTAAATAAAAGTAAAATACGATAAAACACAAATACGAAGGAAAAGCGTACATATACCATATACAGAGAAACGGCGCGTAAGTCGGTAAACGTGAATCAATTCAAGTCTGACATTGACATTTTGACTATTTTGATGCTTGACAGACGTACTAAGTATAAGTAGCTGAATGCAGTGTCCCCTCTAGTACGTAGTACATTATTATGTACTACGTACTATTGCTCAATGTTAATTTTCATTCATTTTCATTCATTTTCAAATATGGAGTGGTCGAAGAAAGAAGATAGAGTAGCGGTTATCGCGTTGCACCGCTGTGGTTACTCGCCAAAAGAGATTTTCAATATTCTACAAAAATTGAAAATAGCCCGACTATTTGTTTATCGCACTTTCAAACGATTAACTGAAGATTCAAGCTTCGAAGATCGTAAGGGGACCGGCCGACCTCGTACAGTTAGGACACCCGCGATCATCAAAGCAGTGAAGGCACGAATCCAACAAAATCCTATTTGTAAACAAAAAATCCTCGCTCTTAAGAAGGGCCTAAGCAGAACCACGGTCAAAAGAGTGATCAATGTAGACCTGGGACTACGAGATTATCGTAAGAAGACTGGACATTTTTTGAACGAGTGTTTGAAAAAAATTTAGCTGGATAGATCCCGCGCTTTGATACGGCAGTACGCGGGAAAAAATAGCGCGAAATTTTGTTTTCGGATGAAAATATTTTTAAAATTGAACATATTTATAATAAAAAAATGATAAGGTGTATGCTCACAGAAGTGAAGAAGCCAGCACGCGTATTCCGTGGGTTCAACGAGCAAATTATCCTTCGTCACTCATTGTTCTGCTTTTTTTTTTTTTTTTTTTTTTTCATACCCGCCTCGCGGGGGCAAGGACGGGTTATGTCGGACTCGCACCGACTAAAACCCCATGGTGTTCCACCTTGTCGCATATTGGCACGGCTACGGGAACGCTTTCGCACACATCCGCGGCCCTACTAGCGCCTGCCGCCCCATGGCAGCACCTCCTCGGGAGAGGGAAAATTCCTCCCCGTTCTCCTTCCCAGGTAAGGCGCACCAGAACACATGGCGCGCCCTCCTCCACGGCCTCCAACTACGTCTGTGCAACAGACGCCCCCGCGTCCGATGCACAAAGGCCATGGGGCCAGGAAAAACGAGCACTTAGAAGTACAGCCTTCCCGACCCCAGCGGCGGATCTGGTCTATGGCTCCGCCGCCAACCAAGATTCGGCTGCGGAGGGTAGGGAGAGCGGCGCCTCGCAATACCGACAATCCTCTCCCCCCGCAGCCCCACCACCACCGCATCAACGGTGCGGCCCCGTTTGAGTCGCGAAGGATAGGGCGAGTGGCGCATCGCCATACCAACACTCCTCTTCCTCCGCGACTCCACCTCGGCTGCAGCGGTAGAGGGTGCGCGAGTCCCCACTCGCTGCAGTCCACCAGCACACATCCGAAGTGGGCTCCCCAAGCCCACTCGGAGCGGCCACCTCAGGCCGGCCCTTCACCTCGGGCCAGCCACGTGGGTTCCTCTTAGTTCACCGTGGGAGACCAAGCCACGGCTACTAAGCCCCCCGCCACGACAAGGCGGGAACCCGTTCGGGGGGATTGTTCTGCTTGGAGTCTCATATTCAGACTTAACTGAGGTGTTTTTCTGTGAAAAAGGGGTAAACCAGTGCGGAAGTGTACAAAAAATAACGTCCTAACAAACATAGTATAACCTATTTTTCAAACAATGTTCAAAAACAGACATTGGATATTCCAACAGGACTCTGCACCAGCTCATAGGGCACGAAACACGCAAAACTGGTTGACTTCCCATGGAATTAACTTTATCGTAGATAAAGTCTGGCCCTCTTCTAGTTCAAATTTAAGCCTACTGAATTATAAGATATGGCAACATTTGAAGGAGAAAGTTTGCGCTATACTTCGTCAGAATTTGGAATCTCTCCGAGCATCTTTCGATAAAGCAGCTGCAGAAATAGATATGAGTGTGGTGCGTGCTGCGATTGGTGATTGGCCGCGTCAATTAAGGACATGTATCCAAAATAGCGAAGGTCATTTTGAATAAGGTAAATAAAATTGTATTTTAAAGTAAATTACCTTTTATTTTATATATAACTTCTATATAATTATCAAAAAGTGTATCATTAATTTTATAAAAAAGTTTTTGACAGAACTTTTGACATGACTGAGTACAGTGCTTGACTAAAATCCCACCTGGTAATAAGCTGTGATAAAGCTTTTCATGGTAAATTGCACTGCCTTAACGTAACAAAAGCCTATTCACTCTTGCCTTCTGTATTCGGTACGTTATCAAACATCTAACAAACTGCATGTCATTGCCAATTTATTACACATACATTTTAAGGATTTGCAAAGTTAAATACGGTCAGCTTTAATTAATAGCTTTATACCGTTTCGAGTTATGCGTTTGCTTCCATTGTTCTCAAAAGGAATTGCACTTTGCCTTGTATGGCTGAGCAAGAGCTATGTTTCGTCTATGATTGTGTCTTACACTGCAACCGGAATTTAGGTAATTGGATTAAAATATTATTAGTCACTAAGAAATTTTTATTATGAACATAACAAAGTAATGATACTATATAAATAATGAATGCTGCAAATAAATCCTCTTTGGAATAAAGATTATCATAATAATCGCTATTTTTATCACGTTACAGTTACAATCAATAATACGCAATGATAGTGGAGCAATAGCGTAAGCTCGCCACAAATTTGCTAATAATTTGAGATTTCAATAACAGGCGTATTATAAGATTCTAATAGTCAAGTAAGTTATCGGTAAAAACAATGAAATGAAATGAAATCTTCTTATTTTTAGACGCCAGAAATTAAAATGTCATATGGCATAATACTCGTAAGGCACAAAACATATGTTAAATAATCTATATTTGAATTGATGCAGCGAGATATGTTTTAGACATAACATATAGGCCAGTAATAGTAGACGTTTTTTTGGTTTATTGAAGAAAATTTCCGATCCAATTTTAATTTTTATAAGGTTGAGGATAAGTGATCCTCAACCTTATAAAAATAAGGTTGAGGATCATTTACTGAGCATAAAGCAAAAATCACAAAATGCTGATAGAATTTAAAAATGGATTTTTGTATTTTATTTATTAATTTAATATATCAGGAGTTATTGGACGCGATAGAAAAACTGGTTCATTAAATGGGCCATAATTCGTAAATGGTAAAGTTTTACAAAAAGTTTACTGGAAAAAAAATATGCGAAATTTTATTTTCTACAATAATGGTCTCTATAACTTTTGCCTTAAAGAGCACAGTTTCCGAGATATCGGCTGAAAACGTTTTTTCAAGATGGTGCTTGAAGCGCCACCTGGATCTGTCAGCATTTTGTGATTTTATGCTCAGTTAGTGATTCTAAACCTTATAAAAAATAAAAATTGGATCGAAAATGTAGTACAAAGTTAATTTCTATTTTCACTGTACTAATAAGCTACAGCAATATTATAGTAGCGCTGTTATTGTGTGTTTTAAATTGTTTATTTATATTCAGTGAGTTTTATATCCTTTCATAGTCCACTGCTGAACAAAAGCCTCTCCACCGCATAAAGTGAATAATTACCATAGTTCCCTCGCATGCAGCTATATTATGGTTTTATCACGAACGGGTCGACTCAAACATTTTTCATATGGTGAGTGTAGAGAACAAGATACCCTTTTTACTCGTTACGAGGCATTTCAGACTTGTACATAGGGCTACAGCGCATCTGCATACTGATTCCTAATAGAGGATAGATGTAGATATTTACGCGTCACACCATCCACTTATTATCAGATGGACTGTGCGGTCGTTTGTCACTCTTAAGTCATCGCACACTTCAGCAGTACGGCATCAACTCACCTTAACCTGAAATGTTGAAAAGCTTTCAATGGTGATATTAAGGTATTTTTTTTAAATTAAAGTAAATTTAGGGTATGCCACGGTTACTGTACACTGGCCTTACGTCATCTACTCCAAACTGCCTGCACCTTGTTAAGGGACTACGGGCCGCTTGCTGTGCCCGCATTGCTCCCGTGCTTGCCATACGCCGGCCGCGCAGCCCAATCGTTGACGCTGCGCGGACGAAAAGTGGACGCCTGACCGACGCTGAGTTAGCGACACGTAGACGGCGAGAGTTGAGGCGGTGCTCATCTGGTGCTAGTCCGGTGCCGGGGCGTTGTAGTGTGAAATGAACTTTATTCTTTATAAAAAAACTTTCAAGTCATATACTTAACATTTCTTTACATACTTTACAGTTCTTTGAGTATAATTTTTTCTGTTATATTGTTTGTCGCATAAAAGCCACTTGTATAAGCACAGAGGTACAATTACCTACACTCGTTTGAGCATATGCAACTACCAGTCGTTATTTACGATAAATTTAACAATATGCTATCTTATTTTAAATGTTTGCATAATATATGCTGCTGTGTGCTAGTTAATGAGTAACTATTTTGCCTTCTTTGTTTTGTTGTTAGTGTTTGTTTTAGCTTAAGCCAAGACGCATTCCTGCTATCTCCTCCATTTTGTTTCGAACTTCACCTTCAGCAAATCCATTACATTCAATCGATAGATGATATCCAGCTATGGTTTTCCCCCCCAAACCCCATTAACCTAAACATGAAAGTCATCCAGCATCATTTTGCTAGCCACCCAAGCCATCCAGTTATCGTTTCACCAGCCAAACATAACATTAATACATCGTTTCCTTAGTCATGGAAACCATCTTGCCATCGTTTTTTGTCCTTTCATCACAAACAATCCTGCCATTCCAAATCAGCCTGCTTACATGTTCTAACTCTACAAGCCATCTAGATATCGTATTTTTACCATCCTAGAAAACCAGTTTTCCTGGAAACCTAAAAAACGAAGTTTTCTAGCCACATCATAGCTACCCTGACGCAATTTTATACTCCTCCAAAAAAAAAAACGTGAACTATGAACAACGCTGAATATAATGAACGTAAAAACAACAAAAAGAACGTAAAAATACAGATACACTAACGTACGTAATGATCAACCCGTGATGTAACTCTTCTACCATATGATTAAAACGTAGTTTTACGTGGTAGAGCCACGTTTTTCGTATGGTGTGGGTAGAGAACCGAAAGCCCTCTTTACTGGAAACAAAGCATTTCATTTTAGTCCTCATAGTTGACAAAGCATCCGTATTATATTTCTTAATCAAGGACAGATGTAGGTATTCTTGGGCCACAGCATCCACTTACCATCAGGTGGACTTTTTGCTCGTTTGGTAACACTTATTCTATTAAAAAATGTTCTTCTTCCTCATACATTCTGTGTTAACATTATGATTATAATGCCATCTCGGTGATGTAAACTTAATTTTAAGAGGGCAGAAATGAAAGGCATTTAACTTTTTTATGTCTCTTAAGCTAGTTATTTTACCAGCAGAATTCTTTTTTATATATATAAGTTCATAAAATGCTTAAGTTTAAAACATTCTGGGCCTGGGGCGCCACTTAACCAAACTTCCCTTTTGAATATTCATCAAAAAAAAATTAAGATTAATTTCGTCTTAAATTATATTCAGAGAAAAATAAGCACACTTTAAAAGTTTATTGCAATAAATAAAATGCTGCCTACGTCTACGGCCCTTCCGTTGTTGTGTCTTTTGTTGCTATTCATAGATCTTCGCCTTGTCACACGCCTCCTCTCATTTCAAAGAGAGCTTGGGCTTAATTTTAGGGCAATAAAAAGTCTGTTACGCATCTCCATGCGTGTTGGCGGACTACATATGTCTTCGAAATATTTTAAAGTGCTTTTATTAAATAAAATTACTTTGAATCTATCTAAGGGATCGAATCCGAGCTACTCTGGTTCAATCCCAGGCGGCACCAAAGAAAATGTAAATTGATATTTAAAATGCTAATTTATTACTTGTCCCACAGTGAATGAAAATATCATGAGTAAACCAATATGTCTGAGAAATAAAATATTTTTAGGACATATAAATTGTTGTCGGTCCGGTGTAACATGCGGGCCCGCAGGTTTGCACGTTGTACGAAAGAAGTGAAAATTACTCTTTTCAAGGCCTTTTGCCAATCATTCTACACATGCAGCCTGTGGGTCAGATATACGCAGCGGGCCTGCAATGTTCTTCGTATGCAATATAATAATGCATTAAGGGTGCTTTTGGGGCTTCAACGATTCCGTAGTACATCAGGCATATTTGTTAAAACGGTAACGGGCAGCTTTCAAGCTATTCTGAGAAAAAAACAGCATCCTAAGAGTTATTGTGGAGAAACCAGACTGCCCGTTCCTGCAGCACTGGACACGTATACGTGCTGCTGCTGCGGGTCGGGTGCAGTGGAAAGTGGGCAGAGGTATATGAATTAGTTAGTTATAATTAGTTAATGTTTTTACTAACATATTTTAGTTTATAAATTACTTACTAACTTACTAATTTAGTTATTATAGTATAGTATAGTATTTGTAGTAATTAGTATTTAGCAGGGATGGGAGATATGATAAGGATATAGAACGACGAGTGAATGCGGGAAATAGAGTAAATGGGGCCTTGCACTCTATTGTGAAGTGTCAAAATGTGTCAAAAAAGGCACGTATGGCAATTCACAATGCTGTGTTGGTCCCTACTTTAACGTATGGTAGTAAAAGTTGGGTATGGCAGAAGAAGCACTAGAGTAGAATAAACGCAGTAGAAATGCGGTCGTTAAGGAGTATGTTAGGGCTGAATCTGAATGACAGGGTAAGAAATTGTGTAATAAGAGAAGAGTGTGGTTTGCAAGATGATGTTGTGACCAGGATTAAGAAAGGAATGCTTCGGTGGTTTGGTCATGTGGAAAGAATGAATTAGGAAAGAGTGACAAAGAAAATTTATGTTGCAGAAGTGAATAACAGAGTCGGAAAGGGACGTCCTAGGCGAAAATTTATCGCCCAAATTGGCGACTTATTGGAAACGGGCCAAATTAGGAGTACCCTTAACCGACGAGCATGTATGCGTAGGTGTATGGATGTGAAGAAGGCGAGAGAGGTGTGTCAGGATCGTGCCAAATGGAAATCTGTAGTCTCTGCTTACCCCTCTGGGTGACAGGCGTGAGTGTTTATGGATTTTATGGATAATTTAGTTATTGTTTAACATAATTTTAACATTAATAATTAACATTAGTTAATGTTGTTACTAATATATTTTTAGTTTATAAATTATTTTCCATATGGATCACGGTCCGAAATAAATTAGGAGTACCCTTAACCGACGAGCATGTATGCGTAGGTGTATGGATGTGAAGGAGGCGAGAGAGGTGTGTCAGGATCGTGCCAAATGGAAATCTGTAGTCTCTGCCTACCCCTCTGGGTGACAAGCGTGAGTGTTTATGGATTTTATGGATAATTTAGTTATTGTTTAACATAATTTTAACATTAATAATTAACATTAGTTAATGTTGTTACTAATATATTTTTAGTTTATAAATTATTTTCCATATGGATCACGGTCCGAAATAAATGGTTATTGTTGTTATTATTATTATAAAGTTCGCCGATACAGGAGAAGCGCGGCAGCCTGGTCGTTCCTTTAGCCTATGTATATCGACTGTAACTTTAATTTTAAATAAATACTAATTTTGTTTTCGAAATATCGCATGACCGTGACCATGCAGCGGCATGGTTATGTGACTGTGTTGTGGAGATGTAAGAATACCCACTACCAAAAAGCTAAAGAGGGAAACAAACTGAGAGATGGTCTGCAGCATTTTTATAATAACAACTATAAATCAAAACTGCAGTTGACTACTCGCTTGCAAAGCGTGGCTACTATAGCGAATATTTTCCCTATTAGTCAGTCTTCATTTTTTTTTAAATATTATAGTATTGAAAGTGACAAACGAGCACACAGTCCACCTGATGATAAATAGATGCTGTGGCCCATAGACATTTACATCTGTCTACGATTATGAATCAAAATGCAGATGCTTTGTTACCCCTGACGACTAAGATGGAAAGCCTCAATTCCAGTAGATAGCAGAGGAGACCAATGTTCAGCAGTGGACTTTTTTTAGGCTGTAACGGTAACGGTTATGTTGCATGATTCTTATTTTGCTTCGGCCATTACTCGTTTTTATTTTATGTCTTTGCAGAAATAAACTACAGGATTCAGATATCTTTATATAAATATTTATGTGGGAAATGATGAATGTGCTGTGTACACAAAAGTTGTAATCCGCGGTTGTTTTCGAATCTTTAAGAGTGTTCTTTATGACATTAAAAAATCCTTTCAGACAGTACTTAAAGGATCGTTGACAATATGTGTAACCACTTATAAATATGTTGAAATTTTTATAGGTTTGACATCGCAGAATAACTTTTAACCCTTTTTTTAATAAAAAGTAGGAGTAAGAAAGGAGCACACAATCCATCTGATGGTAAGTGGATGCTGTAATCCTTTAACACCTACATCTGTTCTCGATTATGAATCAAAATGTAAACGAGTCACGACTTGTCACGTAAAAAATATAACACATGAGGACTAACATAGGGTGCCTCGTTACCAATAAAAAAGGATCTCCGGTTCTCTACAATTACCATACGAAATACAGTAGCATTAAGTTGTTATTTAAAGCTGGTGGTCTTGAAGATAAGCTAAAATCGGAGATGAAAAGCAGCATCTTCTTGATAGAACTAAAAATAAAAAAAACTGCAGTTTTCCATCCACCTGCCAGGAATGGCAACGATGACTCAATCTGGGGTGGGGGATTATGTTCAACAGTGAGAACAGGTCCATCCCCAGTCAAGTCGACCCGTTCGTGCTGCAAATGTGATGTACCTAGCTACAGCGTGGATTAGCCCACGTAATAGTAACGCTTTAATATTTGTATCATTCAGCTGAGTGAAGGATGAACACTAGCTCTATTCTCATGAGATAGTTTAAAAAACTCTGGCCGCGTTTCATTATATCTTGTTCGAGAAAAAAAACAGCTCTTTTTCACCAGCAGTGACGACTATTTGGGGATACAGTTCCTTTCGTAATTTTACCATACATTTGATTCCTCTGATCATTAGTCTCTTCACCAATTTCCATATCCATAATGTCAGTCAAAGGAAAACGGTGCAACAATACGAGATAGGGAAATCACTTTGAGCTGACGTGTGCTAAGACCTCAATGTTCATAGTGGGTTGATCTCTCGCTTTCTGCATTATGGCAGCAATGTTCGGATGCGAAAAGTGGTGATTTATCGTTTTTGCTTACCGGCAGCAGATATCGTAAAAAGAAGCTGATAAGAGTAAGTAAGAATAGACGGCACCTATCACTATGTGTAGCTGAATCTGCTGACTAAGAAGAGTCTGGCATGCCCTTCTATATCCCCTGTAAATCTCTCTTTTAAATCTAACTGATTGTGTAGGTATTACTCTCCTAGCTATTTCTGTAGGTTTTCCTCTCTGAACGGTACAGCAAGCCAGTATAACTAAAGGTTGTGAGGCTTTTTATCTAAGTCGTTAGAGAGGAGTACACGTCTGAAGGTAGCCTTTTGGTTTGAAGACAGCTGCGGGTATCCATGAACTGTAGTAGCCCAACGAAGCGAACACGGTAATATATCCAAAGTCTTATATGTAAAGGATAAGAAAGTCGGACAAATTATAAGTTGTTATTTTACAAGTAAATGCTATAGCCCATGGACACCTTCAGCAATTATCGATTAGAAATAAAAATACAGGATTGTCACAATTGAGCACTAAGGTTGTTACCAGTTTTAAGGAACTCCGGTACTTCATACTCCTACGAACTTTATTATTAAAGAGCTAGCACTGCAGTATATTTTGTTCCATTTTTACTGCAAAATCTATGAACTAAAGAAGCACGCACGCTCTAATGTGCCCAATGTGGAAAAAAAATTCACACCGAACTAAATTCTGTACGGTGATTCGCACGAAGCATTGTATAGTATATACATATATGAAACTCCGCGCACTCTAGATAAAAATCCTCGTGGACACCGGCTGACAACGACATCGTTGTTTTCGGTTTTTTTCACGTGTAATATATTTCGAATCCCATCTTAATGATTATAATTCAAAATAATAAATAAACTAGATCTATAACCAGCTGTGGGGCGTATGTCTTTACCTTGATATTGTTTTATTTTTAAGCTATTTCATAGCTTCTATCGCGGGCCTTGAGTGCGGGAAAATCCAGAAATTTCGTAACGAAAAAAACCTCACGCTTTCCGACGGGCACGGAGGTGTGGCTTGAAGGCCGTGCATTGTTTAACGATGGTCTAACGTCGTTTCTTTTCCTCAGTCTTCGACACGGTGTTTGTGTATAAAGTGTTTTGAAATTTTGAATATGAATGAACAAAGTGCATTTATTATTAATGAAGAAAGTCACGAAAAAATAGTGAAAGAAAATGAGTGAGTACTCTATATACATACCTACATTTTGTTATTATCACAAATGCAGTACTAATTTTGAATTGAAAATATAATACTGCTATAAAGATAACCTAAATTTTTGATATTAAAATGAGCGATATTAAAAGTAGCCCTCTTTATATACACACAAACACACACACACGCGTATAGTTTAAATTCTCAATATAGATTCTCAATATGTATATATATATATATATATATATATATATATATATATATATACTCGATTAACCGGACTAATTGTTGCCGTTAGGGATTCGGATAATCGATAATCCGGATGATCGAATGTATGAAGAAAATCGGCATTTGTGCATTTGTAGTACATATGTACATACATAATGTTATGTGTTTATTAAAAACAACAATTTCAACGAAAATCAATGTTTATTAAGAAATTATTATTTTTTAATAAACATTGATTAAATTCCATGAAGAGATATAAATCTATATAACCATCCGTTACTTGCGACAAACGAGCCGCCGTCACCTAATTTTTTATTTAACTGTGATGCTTTTTCACAAAGCAAAGGGCCAGATATCATTTGCCCAGTTGATCGTTTTTGTAAAAACCAACAATACAAAGCGTCTTCTAATTGCCAATTTACTCGCGGACATAGGTCCTTATGTCCGGGACGGGGGTTTGTTAGCGCCTGATAGTAGATCGTCTTATCTCAAGCGGTGTGAAGCGACGATTAGTGAGGTGCGCGAGGGGGAGGCTAGCTGCATTTGTGCGCGCGGTCGGTCACCCCTAAAGTTGGGAGTTATAACATACAACAGATAATATATTTCATTATATATTTTTAATCTTACAACACATTAGAATAATGAACCATTGGCTGTTATAATATTATATTCATTATCGTTAGAAAGCGTCATCTGTTTACGTTTACGGTCCAACCGTCGCGTCGGCCGAGACAATGGGAGTCAATAAAATACTACCTACATTCATTATGCCACAAGGATTGCGTATAGCTTACACTAATTTAAACTGTAAGCTAACTTAATAAGAGCTTATTTTACTAACACAAATGCGAAGCCGGGTTGTTCATATATTGAAAGTCTCCTTGTTTGGTCTTAGACTTATGTTAATGGAGCGTGCCATTTGAACTTAAAGACAATTAATTGAACAATAAATAATAAGTGACAAATCTTGCCGTGGAGCGTGGAACTGAGTAGTTGCGCGTCTTGTTAATATAATTGCCGTACGGCCGCCCTGACGTATGTACTGCGCGAACCTGAGTTTTTTGCGACGCGGTCCGGTGATACAGTATTTTTCACAAATAGTGAGTTCGTTATAACGTGGGTTCGGTTAAATCTGGTTGAATTTGATTGGATTAACCTAAGTAACTTGAATTAATATCAAAGAAAAAGAAATACTGCATAAATAAAATAAATAAATAATTATAATTGCATAAGTTGATACAAAATGCTATGCAATAGCTTTACCGCGGCAGTCCCCGAGTGCCACACGTCTTTTTTTACAATAAATCGTCTCTAAGTTTGGTAAGTGGTGGCAGTGTAAGCGAATCTACTACCCCATATCATCCCGTTAGTATCGTAAACAAGACAGGAGTCAAAAGAAGATTGGTATGAGGCCTGAAAAAAAAGTGAATTTTTTATTGCGTCACTCAAGCGTGGCAACTATAGCAAAACATAACTTTTTCTTTTTTTATTGCAATAAACTGTACAATTAGTTCAAACTATGCCGTAATCTAAAATATCATCTCAGGTGTATGTGCTAATAGATACACTAACAAATATTTTCTATTTCTTATGTGTAACATCACACTAACTAATTAGTGTTAATTGCGGTAAAATACATTATCATAAAGGAGACGGTCCATTTCAGGCCCAGTCTATGTACACTATACCGCGAAATATTCACAGATTTTATTAAAAATAAAATAAGAAAATGAATCCAACTAAATGACTTGCTAAAAATAAAAATCCCAATTTTTGATAATTTTATAAATGGCATCCTTCCACTCATAAAATTATATGTCAAATGTCAGTCTCGAAATAATGTAGGTAGTCAATTTTTTTTTTTGTTTATTCCGAGCTTGTTCGTGTATTTGTGAACTCGTAAATGCGTTTGTTTTGTTGGTTTTGGATTACTTTGGAGATTTGTTTTTTTTTATTTGGACTTTAGATCTGTTACTACTTGTATGGTCGGCTTTTGTTTTATGGACTTCATGATTTACATGAGATTTTGATTTCTTTGATATCGGACATCTGTAGAATCACATTTCGAATCACTAGGCAGTTATGTAAAAAAAAGATGTTTCCTTAAAGTCGCGCGTTGACTAGTTAAAAACAAAAAAAAGTGACAGGTGGCAACTGTCTTATATTTTAACCAAATATTTCAATTAAAATACATTTATGTTTTATTCCTGAGATTCCGAAAAATAATGTTTTGTGTAAATAATATATTTCAACATTAATGAATATGTGATAATATATTTACAAGTTCGTTTGCTTGAAGTGATGACACGAAATAACGATGGCCGAATACACCAAGAATATATTTTATTTTGCAACAATGATGCCGGGGAGAACTTTAAAGAAATATTAAATGAGAAAATAGAACAACTTCAAAATAACAAAATCAATGCTCACTACACTTCTTCTGATCCCAAGAAAACAACGAATGCCGCGTTTTTATTGAGACACTTGAGCGTTTTATTGAGATTGTCACCAAAAGAAGCTTTGAAACCATCAACTGTAAGCGGTTATAGTTCTAGGTCACTTCAAGATGCAACGCCTGGTGATTCATCGTACACAATATTAATATTAGATTGCTTAAGTCGATAAACAAAGCTCGAGAACTAGGTTTTTCTTTTAATTTTCAAGATTTTGATTTATACTAAATTATAGAATGTTGAGTGTTGTAGATATATTTTTACTTTTTTAATTTTTACTTTTTCTATGAATATTATCGCTCCGTAACATTCACAGCTGGATTTCCTACGGTGTCAAAATTGTACCGACGGTAGGCTGTTTAAAGGTAAAAAGGGATTACACATATACAATAATATATTACAATATACACATTAAACCATGCCATAGTAAAAGTATTTCGGTTTCACGGCCTACCGTAGGAATTCATGACTTTTCTGGTAATATACCTAATGACACAAATTCTTCACTTTTTTCGGAACAATTATACAATTTGTATAGTAACGTACCAGTGTTTAAAAGAATTTCCAGAGGTTCGAGAATGCAACTTGCTAAAGCATTATCATTCACTATTCAAAATTGTCTAACGAATTGTGAAAAGAGTTGGCGAAAATTACTTACATTCGCGTATTCCCATTTTCATTTTAATAAAACAATAAATAAATCAATTACGTCTCAACTAAAAGAAAATTCTTTTCAAAATTTGGATTACCCGATTAATACTCATTTCTCTCGACCTTATCCTAAATTTGATTTAAAAAAAGTAGTTGAATCAAAAGTAATGGACGGCGACTTAAAAAATGCATCCCGTATTCTATTCTCAGATGACATCCTCGCTCCTCGTAATGTCGAAACTCTTGAAGGCCTTCGTCAGAAACATCCTTCGGTTAATCCTTCCCAGAATTTACCGCTGCCTCCCAATACTTCTATGCAACCTTTACAAATTTCTGAGAAAGACACTTTAGACTCAATATTGTCATTTTCGAAAGGCTCTGCCGGCGGCATTGACGGGATAACACCTCAGCATCTCAAAGATCTTGTAAGCGTATCTGCCGGTGACGCCGGTAGGGTACTTCTTAATAACATTACAAAATTATGTAATTTTATGCTTTCTGGTAATGTCAATCCCAATTTCATTCCCTACTTATACGGAGCAAGATTGTGTGCCTTCAAAAAAAAAAAAAGGATAACGGTATCCGTCCTATTGCTGTTGGTTCTACATTTCGACGCTTAACTTCAAAATTAGCTTGCAGGCACATAATCTCAAACCTTAAGACAAAATTTCAACCTACTCAACTAGGCTTTGGCACCAAATGTTCGTTCGTCAAATCGTTATTTCATGTCATGTGGCTATGAGGCGGCGGTATATTCGGTGCGTACTTTCTTAACCCCAGAAGCCATATCTACGTCTGCGAGGCGTACACGCATTCGGAAACTGTCTATCTTTTTATAACGGGTGAAGTTGGCGATTTGCGCGGCTTAGCCAACTAAGTGGCCTCCTAGAGCCTGCTGATAGTGGCCGTACTGCTAAGGTAGGTCCCGCCGATTTCGACTTATTGACATGTAGTACGCCTGCGAGGCATATGTTTAGGCTTTGTGTAACTTTTAACTTAGATTGTGTGATTACGCTATTGTTAGTTTTTTGCGTTTTATGGTTATATTGACGTTGTTTTATATAAAATATGTAACGATCAAAACGGCTGAACAGTGCCTATGTTTTGGCGATCTTAGACGAAGAAAAATATGGTCCTCTGAGAGGTTCAGCGACAGAAGAGGAAGGTCAAGAACAATAAAAAAAACTAAATAGAAGAAAGTTCATGAAGCAGCTCAACACAGATTTGGCCAAGCCTTGAATGGAGATGAGACTTAAAGTGCTTACTTTGAAAAGATCTTTACGAGAAAACATAAGCCATATTCTCGTAAAATCTCCTGATCAAGTAATGAAGTTCAGAAAGGAGAACCTAAGTCCAAAAACCGTAAATGCTACACCTTTTGCTCTTACAAAAAAAGAGAATGCCTAAATTAGTGTGTTATAAGTACAAAAAGTCGGTATATTGCGAGCACAAAATTTATGTGTGTGTAGACTGCTCTAAGCTTTAAGTCTGTGAAAATCTGATTTAATTTAATAATTGTGCTAATAAAAAGTCATTAAATAGTAAAAAATACTATAAGGTATTTAAAAAAAATAATGTTACCGTTGATTAATCAGAAGTTACTTTTTTTTGTACGAATATAAGCAGATTGTTCTATTTTGTTGTAATATAAATAGCTGTGATTAAAGTCTTCATTAATGAATCAGTGTTTTGTAACTAGAATAAATGCCTATCATACGGGTCCTTGCTTGGCTACGGCTACGGTGGCGGCTATAGTAACGGCGGGGCAGGGGGTGCTAAGAATCTCCGGTGGAGGTTCGGTTGCCACCTACGACGACTCGACCTGGCAACATTTAAGGCACGCACCCTGAGGACTGACGAGAAGATCCTGGAGCTGGAAGAAGAAGAAGAGATAGACAAATTGCGCTGGAATATTATAGGATTATCCGAGGTCCGAAGAGAGGGGGAGGACACGGTGATTCTCGAATTCGGCAACTTGTTCTATCACCGGGAGGGCGATCATCTGTCCCAAGGAGGTGTCGGATTCGTCCACAAGTCTTTCGTCAACAACGTTGTAAAGATTGAGAGTGTGTCGACGAGGGTCGCGTACCTGATACTCAGAATCACCAAACGGTATTCGCTGAAGGTCATACAGGTTTACGCACCAACCTCGGCACATCCCGATGAGAAGGTGGAGGAAATGTATGAGGATATTTCCAAAGCCATGCATTCCTCCAAAACCCACTACACGGTGTTGATGGGAGACTTCAACGCAAAACTAGGCACAAGAGAAAGCGGTGAGCTGAAGTTAGGGAAATTTGGAGTAGGGCAACGGAACCGAAGGGGCCAGCAGCTGGTCCGCTTTATGGAGAAAAAGGGATTCTTTATGATGAACTCTTTCTTCCATAAGCGGCCCCACAGGAAGTGGACCTGGTCGAGCCCCGACGGTTCGACAAAAAATGAGATTGACTTCATTATGATGACCAGACGCCAACTGCTCAGTGATGTCTCAGTGATCGCAAGGGTGAAAACTGGCAGCGATCGCCGAATGGTTAGAGGCACACTGAACCTAAACATTAAGTTGGAGAGGTCTCGTCTAATGAAGTCCACGCTCCGTCCCCCTCGTGCTCTAATCCAGAATCCCGAAAACTTTCAGCTCGAGTTACGTAACCGCTTTCAGTGCCTACAAGATTGCAATGCAGTGGACGATATGAATGACAAGCTCGTGGAAACTGTCCATGCGGTCGGAGCTATGTTCTGCAAGACTCGCCGCAGAAGAACACAAAAACTCTCCGATCACACTCTTAATCTCATGGATGTTAGACGGGAGATGAGGCTGCAATCGTTAACAGATTTGACAGCATACAGGCAACTGAACAGACAGATCTCCAAATGCATGCGGCGAGACTTACGCAACTTTAATACTGCTCGTATTAAAGAAGCGATCGAGCAGAACCAGGGCTCCAAAGTCTTTGCCAGAGATCTGTCTGCCAGTAAGAGCCAACTGTCAAAGCTGAAGACTGAGTGTGGCAGCATCGTTTCCGGGACACCTGAGATTTTGAGTAAGATTGAGAGGTTCTATTGGCAGCTGTACACATCATCGTTGGAGCCACACGCAAGTGTGAGTAACGATCCAAGAGCAGGTCTTATCCGACACTATTCCGATGATATCCCGGCCGTCAGTCTATTCGAGATTAGAATGGTTCTCCAGCACCTTAAAAACGGCAGGGCCCCAGGCGAGGATAGAATTACAGCGGAGCTTCTGAAAGCAGGTGGAACACCGGTACTTGAAGTCCGTCAGAAGCTCTTCAATTCCGTCCTCCATGGTGGCACTACTCCAGAGGCGTGGAGCAGAAGTGCGGTGGTCTTGTTCTTTAAGAAAGGCGACAACGATCTCTTGAAGAATTACAGACCGATTTCCCTTCTGAGCCGCGTCTAAGTGCTGTTTTCGAGAGTCATTACGAATCGTCTCGCAAGCAGACTCGACGACTTCCAGCCTCCCGAAAAAGTCGGTTTTCGAAAAGGCTTCAGTACCATAGACCACATACATACCTTGCGGCAGATTGTACAGAAGATTGAAGAGTACAATGTGCCACTTTGCCTGGCATATGTGGACTATGAGAAAGCCCTTGATTCCGTCGAAATTTGGGCGGTGCTACAGTCCCTTCAGCGGTGCCAAGTTGACTGTCGGTATATCGAAGTGCTGAATTGTTTGTACAGTAGGGCTACGATGGCTATCCGAGTACAGAACCAGAGCTCGAAACTTATCCAACTGTAGAGAGGTGTAAGACAGGGTGATGTTATATCCCCAAAACTCTTCACCGCTGCATTGGAAGACGTTTTCAAGCTACTGGACTGGAAAGGATACGGTATTAACATCAATGGCGAGTACATCACTCACCTTCGATTTGCCGACGATATAGTCCTTATGGCAGAATCGCTGGAGGACCTTAGCACTATGTTCAATGACCTCAATGGTGTCTCCCAACGGATAGGTCTTAAGATGAACATGGACAAAACAAAGATCATGTTTAATGTCCATGTCACACCTATGCCGGTAGATGTTGGGAGCACTATGCTCGAAGTTGTTGACGAGTACGTTTACCTGGGACACATAGTCCAACTAGGTAAGTCCAACTTCGACCGAGAGGTCAATCGACCGATTCAACTCGGCTGGGCAGCGTTCGGGAAATTATGACATATCTTCTCGTCAGTTATACCTCAATCTCTAAAAACTAGATTGTACAACCAGTGAGTGATGACTTACGGATCTGAGACGTGGTCCTTCACTGCTGGCCGTATGAGGAAGCTCAAGGTCACTCAGCGAGCTATGGAGAGGGCTATGCTCGGAGTTTCTCTGCGTGATAGACTCAGAAATGAGGATATCCGCAATAAAACCAGAGTGACCGACATTACCCAATGGATTAGTAATCTGAAGTTGCAATGGGCTGGCCATATAGCTCGAAGAACCGATAACCGATGGGGGAGAAAGGTTCTCGAGTGGCAGCCTCGTACCGGTAGGCATAGTTTAGGGCGAGCCCCCACTAGATGGAGTGACGACCTGGTAAGATATGCAGGAAGTCGATGGATGCAGGTGGCTCAGGACTGTGCTTTGTGGCATTACTTAGGGGGGGCCTATGTTCAGCAGTGGACTTGTGAAGGGCTTTAATGATGATAATAATGATACGGGTCCTTAAAAAATCGCAAATAATTATACTTTAGCCCAGAAATGGTTATTTATATATGCACGCCTCTGAGGCGTATGTTAAGGCTTTATATATCTCTGAGAAAGATTAGGCTTCTAGGGTTAACTAATTCCAATGCATATGTTCTTCTGAAGGTTGATCTTAGAAATGCTTTTAACTCTATTGATAGGACAATTTTAAGTCACGTTGATAAATTATATATTTTAAACCCCCATATTCCACTTACCATTTTAAAATATTGTCTCCTTGTACCTAAATTTACATACTTGTTACACTCAAGTCAAGTCTAGTCTGGAAATGTTCGGATATTTTAAAAGATATTGATAGTAATGTTAAAATTGCTTTAGAAAAAATTCTAAATTAGAGATTAAATACAATAGCCTTGAATCAAGCCACTTTACCTATCAAATTTGGTGGTATTGGTGTAAGAAATATTTCTAGCGT
Source organism: Parnassius apollo (assembly GCA_907164705.1). Lineage (NCBI taxonomy): Eukaryota > Metazoa > Arthropoda > Insecta > Lepidoptera > Papilionidae > Parnassius > Parnassius apollo. Next base: position 69,271 of record CAJQZP010001015.1, read on the forward strand.
CGCATTACCTGCTTTCCTTGCTTCAGTGCATAGTGTCAATAATCTATGTAACATAAATTATAATACAACTTAAAAGTGAAGGATTTTAAGAGTTTTTTTTAAATAGAATTAAAGTGATGAACGAACTTAGAGTCCACTTCATAGTAAGTGGTGACTGGAACCCATGAACATTTACTTCAAATAAAGAAGGAATTTAGCAGTATACAGGAATAGATAAAGAAGTAGTACCTACACAGGCGGACTTTTAGTCAGAAAGGGAATGTAATAAATTGAAAAATTTTTATACCTACTTCTAATGGTAATTATATTTAGAGATTAAATTACAGAGAAAGAAAATTTGAATGACCACAACATTTAAAAAATAAACAAAACATATATTATTCTTAATTTTTTCTGCACCAGTGATAGGGCTACGACTCAGCGCGATGGCTTGCTGCACACAACAGCATGGCCAGGGTATGGCATGTATAGACGACAAGATCAGAAATTAATAAAGCTTTAATTATTGGCAGAAATTGTTCTAAGTTAACGTGTTATAAAACTTGTTTAAGGGTTCGGCTTTTTCAGGTCACAAACGGATGTAATGCATTATCGTTAAAACGCTAACAAGAATTTGTGTTGCCGTTAAGTGTGAAATTTCGATCCTGTAATAATTTTTCATTCCATTTGAAAAGATAAAAGACGTCCATCCAGTAAAAACTTATGATAATATTATTTGTTGCGTAATTGAGAAGTTCAGTATATTCAGAATTCGTTGGTCAATTGGTCATAAACGCGGCTGGTTACGGGTATTATGATCTTCTGGGTTTGAATTTCGGATCGGGCTAAAATCGGTTATTGAGTTTTCTGTCAAAAAAATTCTTAATAGCAGCTCGTTGTCAGAACGTTGGAGCTATTTCATTCCCTTGTCTCGGAAAGCACGCAAAGCCGTTGATCCTGCGCCTGATGTCTGGTCCTGTCGGTAAACATTCCCATCAGACTATGAGAGTAAGAAAAGACAGAGTGCAGCTGTGCTTGCGTATGCACTTGGGCAGTATAATCCTGTCCTGCGCAGATGGCTAGTATCTGTTGAGGCTTGTCGTCGTGACCAAAACTCGGTCCGAAGTACATTATTATGTTTAGAATTTGCCGTGTGGTAGTGGAATAAGATAATCCATTAGCCATTTCGTCTAGAGCGGTCGCGAGAAGCGATTATGTGAAGCAGTAGATGGTATTATTCAGCTCTATTACGCTTCTCGTTTACGTCAGACGTAAAATATCAAAAGTTCTCAATACTTGCAACAGAAGAGGACAATTTCCAACACTGTACTTCTACAGGTTGATAATGAAAAAGAAGCAATGTATTATAAGTTTTATACATCGGTAGCTTGTCTCTACAACGTTTCAATTCAACGAAGTATGTTTTTATATGGAGAATTTTATTTAAAGTCACTGTTCACTTTCTAATGAATTTGTTGAGTGTTGTTTCATCATATGAAAATTTATAAGTGTTATATTAAAAATACACAGAGCTTATAATTGGATGTTACTGTGGTTATTTTCATTTTCTCAAAGCTCCATGACTTTTCCCGTCGTTAAAATTTGCGCGCTCTCCATAAAACTTTTTAATGTAGGCAAACTGAAATTTTCAACATGATGAATTTCCAACACTCGCCAACAGAAGTATAATGAACTTTTTTGGGATCTTTATTGTTTAAATAAGGTTATAAAACAAAACTCTTTCATTTTCAATCTACCGAGAACAATCTGAAGTCCCTTTATTAACGCTAAGATGATGCTTAAATTATTTTTCAAAATCGCTGAACCTTCGACTTTCTGCTTGGAAATATTTTTTTTAAGAAAAAAGAATTTAGTTTTATATGTTCTATTTTAAAGTAACGTAATTTAGATTTAAAACAGTCAACAATTATTTTATCAATTTTTTGTTTTAAAAATCCCGAAGTTTATAGGATTAAATTTATTATAGTCCAGATAATTTCTGCCATTACTTTTTATTCATAGAATAATGGTGACAAACGAGCACATAGTGCACCTGATGGTAAGTGGTTTACTTTTACCCATAAAAGTCTGCATCTACCCTCAATAAAAATCAAAATGTAGATGTGTTGCCACCACTGAGAACTATAATAAAATGCCTCATTTCCAGCACTACACTCTACCCTCAACATTCGAAACACATCAGGCTTAAGCTGCTACTATTTTACGCTGATATTCTGTGAGAGCGTGGTCCTTACCCGGTCGAGCCGACCCATGCGTGCTACAACTATAATGTAAGCAGCAAGCCGTGAAGTTTTATGAACAATCGGTTCAGACATTCTGAAAATAAACTCGGACAGACAGACAGAGAAACAAAATTAAATAAAATGGTTATGGTACTCGGCTACGGATCTAATCAGATCATACAATACCTACGTTACGTCGGCTCTGGTACGGGTCGGATTAGATCAGGTCGGATCAGAAGTACTGCCTTATGAAAAAACTATTTTTTCCTTTAAAACAAAACCAAAGACAATATGCAATAGATAATGGTGTCAAAGACAAAGATATGCTCTTTTATTTTAAACCATTACCTGGCAATGTTTCTTAGAAAAAAAAAAGAAATCACTCTGAACTTTCGGCGTTCCACGTGTCGCTTTGATGAAGGTGCTCCGTCTTTTTTATAGAATTTTATATTTTTGTCTGGACTAAAAACGAAAGTATTATACTTTTTTATATTCCTTGTAATATAGTGAACACGTAGATATATAATTTGTGGTATAAAAAGTGAAAAGTAAATTGCCTTCAAAATCCGGAAGGCCCATTTTGGCGGTTGGGTCATAAATGTGTTATTTTTCAAATTCTCATTTTTTTTAGTGTAAAATGTAAGTAAAAATAGTTTTATTACATATTTCAAATAACTTGACGTTGTATTTATTTCAAATTCACACAAAATTATTTTTGAAATATTGTTCGAAATATCATACAGATAAAATATTACGAGTATTATTTTTTTCAATTTTTTTATATTTTAATATTTTGTTATGAGTAACGAATAGAAACACATAAAACATACAAATATACATATTTCCAAACATTTTCATATAAATTTCTCCAAAAACAAAAGTGTAGAATTCAAGTTAGTAGTAATTTTGTCACTAAAATTGAAGTATATACTACTAATATGCTATACAGGGTAATTTATGTATTTTATTACAATTTCTAGCAACCAAAAAATAATTTTATTCGATAGTTTATACATTCAACAAGAAATCCTGTAAGTTTTATCCATAAATATTGTCTCAAAGTGAAAATATAGCAAAATTTGCAATATAGCAAAAAATTTTCTAACTTACAAATTTTCCCGCCATTAAGGTCCCGAGCGAACGGGAGTATAACATGTCGCGCGCTGTCAGAGCGAAGTTATAGTCTTAATAGCCCGCAAATAAGGTATTGTTTATATATGACAGACCGACACTTCAATTTTATTTGTATGTATATTCATTCATCATTTTCATAAAATTTAGTACGCATTAGATACATAAACAAAGTATTATTGGTTTGGTCATGTGGAAAGAATGAATGAGGAAAGAGTGACAAAGAAAATTTATGTTGCAGAAATGAATGGCAGAGTCGGAAAGGGACGTCCTAGGAGAAAATTTATCGACTAAATTGGCGATTTATTGAAAACGGGCCAAATTAGGAGTATCCTTAACCGACGAGCATGTATGCGTAGGTGTATGGATGTGAAGGAGGCGAGAGAGGTGTGTCAGGATCGTGCCAAATGGAAGTCTGTAGTCTCTGCCTACCCCTCTGGGTAACAGGCGTGAGTGTTTATGTATATGTATGTAAACAAAGTATCACGCCTGTAATCACCGAAAGACATGGAAGAGTCTAAAGAGAAGCTAACTACTCGGTACAAATTTTAATAAAAACATGTTTTTGATGGAAATATGTGAGAGATGTTAGAAGACGAGCTCATTGGAAACACAAACCCGTTATCCTATTATTATCTCTTTACGACGTCAGACAAGTAATGCATCTGATAAATTATTTTTCATTACTTTGCCAGTAAATATTGTTTTAGACATTGATTTAAATTCAATTGACGACAAATTGACGGGTTTAGATTTAAGTCCCCGCCGTAGTCAACATTTTTAAAAATTAGTTGTGTTGTGATTATTGACGATGAGGTAGATCGGTATTTAAGCTAGAGCTAGCTTAAGGTAAAGGTTCCAATCCTGCATGGAACAATTGCTTGTATTTGGTCTAAATGTTTCGGGTCTAGATGTTTGTTTATGTGTGTTTTATTTATCTTAAACGCCCCCAATTCGCAAGAAAAACTCCTAGTTTTTCATTCTTGACGGCACTGGCTACAAAACATTATCCAGTATATAAATATGTTAATAAACTCCCCAATGTGTTGATGCGTCTTATTACGATGTTTTCGGCGATTTTCATAGCAGTTTATGTCAGCAGACTGTCGATAACAATCGTATCTCAAAATATCTTAGCAAATAAAATCACTTGAGATATATATCACTTATATATATATATATATATATATATATATATATATATATATATATATATAAGTGCGCTAATTATGTTACGTGTTGTATACCACAATCGAAGCCTAATAATTTTATCATTTCGACTGATAGTTCACATACGTATACATTAAATAAACAATGTCCCGCAACTTTTTCATATTAAAATCTATTTTAAACGATTACGTAAATGTATAATACGCTGGCGGTCAAGTGACTGCTAGAACTCTAGAAAAAAATTGTCCCCGTTTCTCCGACGATTTAACCTAGCCTATTATCGATATGCGTTCTATCTGGTACGGGCAATATATTAGGAAGTTGAGTCCCTAACTATGTATGTATAATACAAATAGTATAAATACAAACAGTCTTACAAGTAAAACTGTTGTAATTATTTTATTTATTTATTTATTTTACACTTTATTGTACTAAAGGTACAAACGGCGGACTTAATGCCATATGGCATTTTCTACCAGCCAACCGGAAAGTTAGTGGGATATGCGTGTACTGCAGTAATTATCTACCCAATAGACTTAACTAATATATTTTGGTTTGTTAGTTACGTTGTGGCACCAATCAAGTAAATATAGGTCGGGGAAAAAGTTTCTTAGTATTTCGTTTGTATAAAATTGTCAAAAAATCTCTTGGGTTGTACTGTTTGTATTTTTACTGTTTGTATATTTGTACTGGTTTTAATATCAATACATATAGGACATTAAGAAAAAAAAAATAAAAAGTAAAAAAACACTTTCCCGTCATTTTTCAGTCCTGTTCTGTTCTGTTCTGTTCGTTCTGTCCGCCGAAAATGAGTGAATCTAACGAAGAAATTTAATATGTTCCGAAGTCTTCTTACAAAAAAAGGAAAAATTCGACTCAACTCGCTAAAAAATTGTGACGTTTATGGACCTAACGCAGTGTTAGTAAGAGTAGCACAAATTTGGTTCAAGCGTTTTCAGTCCGGAAATTTTGATGTCAAAGAAGCAGTTCTTGCTAATTGCCCTCATACTGATAAAGTCGACGCCATTTTTGAAACAGTGGAGCAAAATCGACATATTAGAAGTAACGGCATAGCCAAGAAATTGAGGATTGATTTCTAAAAATCTTGGCGTGCTCGGCAGAGTGGGACAGTATTTCATGCGGGCACACCGCCTGCACAATCTCTGGGCTGGGACCCCAGCGCCAGCTCCTTCCACATGACCGAATCCAGCGCAGAGCGTCTCAAATCATCGACGAGCGACTTCTCTCCGATCGGCTCGATTCACTGACGCTGTGAAGACATGTTGCATCCCTTTGCATCTTCTAACGCGTATACCACGGGGAGTACTCTGAGAAATGTTCGGATTAATCCCAGCCGCCAAATTCCACGAACGCACCTCGCGACAAAATTTGCGATACTATTCACTCATCACTACCATCCACTTGGATGGTTGGATTTGGTCTGTACGTTTCACTAGGAGTTCTTTCCTCGTACAATCCCTCTTTGGAATCGTTTACCACCGACAATTTATTTCGGACTGATACGACTTAGGGACCTTCAAGAAAAGAGCTTACTCCTTTCTAAAAGGCCGGCAACGTACCTGTACAACGTACCAGGGGAGTTCCCCTGGTGTTGTAGTTGTTAATGGGCGGCGGTAGTCTCTTACCATCACGTAAGCCGTATGCTCGTTTGCCCCATATTCTATAAAAATAAAATTGATTGCAAAACAGCTTTGATCCATTTAAAAAGTCTGACTATACAAAAAAGCTTGATATTCGGGTTGACACGAGCTCACTGAAAGAAACCTGATGAATCGTCTATCCATTTGCGATTCTCTATTGAAACGTATTAAAACCGAACTATTTTTGAAAAGATTGATCCCTGGTAATGAAAAGTGGATCACCTACTACAAGAAAGTGCAAAAAAGATCATGGTCAAAGGGTAATTAAGCTCCACGATTGTAGCGAAATATGAACAAGCAATAAGGTGTATAATGTCACCCTGTCTTACACACAAACTACTTGTTGCATTTTTTTAATCAAAAAACCCCAGGATTTCTACAGCAACAATATATAATTAAACCTTGAAAAAAAGTCTTCAATTTTGTATATAAAATATCAAAAACTTTTTTCCCGACCTTATATGTATTCTTATCTCAAAGGTACCAGGCGAACAGTAGTCTATATAAGTATCTGGTGTCAGAGTTTTTCTTTCACGTCTATACTTGCCAAGTACTATTTCTACTGTGCTAAAAATAGCAAACGAAAGCTCCCTCTACTTAGACAATTTAGGGAATACGCCATTTTTTTTGTAACAGTTATGTGATAAATGAATGATATTGAAATATTCATTCGAAATTGCTGAACCTAGATTACTCATACTCTATCCGTCAGACGAATTTCGTTATCCAAATCGTTAGGGGTCTGCCTGCATAAAAGAAAGAGTCTTTTGTGTCGTTTCGATGACGGCTACTGAAAATACTAAAATGAATGTAATTATTGCAAAACTAAAATCGATCTTGAATATTACGCACTAGTATTAAAGTTATGTAACCCTATGAGTTCATGCGCTCCAGACTTGCGGGCGTCCAGACTTAGCTCTTACAAATTTACTTAATAAACCAAGGCTAATAGTGATAGCTTTAACGTTATGCTTTATAGCATGAAGACTTTAAATTTAAATGTAACCATATATGTTTTTACGATGAAAATTCTATGGACGGTACGTCTTATAAAAATTAAAAGAGGTTTTTATTGTCTATCTATTTACCCGACTACTCTAGAAGGGAGGGGGTAATGTTTTTCAGTGTATGTATGTAATGTCTATTTATTTTAATGATTTCTTATATTTACGCGAACACTACACATTGAAATAATACTAATTTTTACGGAATTTATCGCGTATATTTAACTTTTTTACCCGACGTTTCGAGAGCTTTACAGCACCCATGGTCACGGGAAGGACTGAGATGTTCAACGTCCAGCTGTCATAGTTAACCGCGGTTACCATAGATTAAAATTTAACTTTTGTTCCGATCTACACAGTATGAACTTATGGTATCTTGTATCATGGAGTCTTGCAGTTGTATGCTTGGGTTGGGATTTAATTTTATTTATTATAGGATCCCAAGCAGATGGTAGCACCCAGCCATCTTCTCTATTGAAATTAGGATGTTTTTTGATTTCAATAGCCTCGCGAATCATCCTTGGAAGGAATCGGTGTTCTTTAGCGAGGATTTGTGGTCTATCAAATCTGATGTAGTGACGGGGGCGATCCTGTACATGTTCACAGACTGCAGACTTCCCGGAGCGTCGATTCTTCACATCAGCTATATGTTCTTTGACGCGGGTTTTAATTGATCTTTTAGTTTGTCCTATGTAGGAGAGACCACATTCACAATCAAGCTTGTACACTCCTGCATCTTGCAGAGGGACGTTACACTTGACTGATGGTAAAAACTGACCAATCTTCTTCGGCGGCTTGAAGTATGTTTTGATGGAAGCGCGCTTCAAGATGTAGCCAATCTTGTCAGTGACTCCTCTAACATACGGCAGTACAGCAGGTACACGCTCGACTGTGGCCGGCTTCACTCGTTCTCTGTGACGTAGGCGCGGGACCCGAAGCTTGTTGTCATGCAAAACTTGCTTGACATGTTGGAGCTCGGCAGCCAGGTGTTTGCTGTCACAGATCCCTCGTGCTCTCTGAAACAAAGATTTACCCACGGTAGCTAACTGTGAAGGATGGTGGTGAGAATCACCGTTTAAATATCTATCTGTATGGGTCTTTTTTCTATACACAGTATGGCTCAAGGTGTTATCAGGATTCCGAATTACTAACACATCTAGAAAAGCTAAGGAATTGTTTGCCTCTAACTCCATTGTGAACTGAATTTTAGTATTTATAGAGTTAAGATGGTCTAAAAATGCAGTTACTTTATCTAAAGGTAGAATTGTGAAAGTGTCGTCTACGTACCGCTTGTAGAACCTTGGATTTATGGGAGAAGTAAGCAGGGCTTTCTCCTCAAAGTCTTCCATGAATATGTCGGCGACAATGGGAGATACAGGTGAGCCCATCGCCACACCATCTACTTGCTTGTAGAACTCCTCCTTCCACAATAGGTAGCCAGATGTAAGGCAGTGTCTGAGTAATACTGCATATTCTACGGGCATGTTGTTTTCTTCCAGCCTTCTAGTTACAATTGAGATGCAGTCTTCAACAGGTAAGCATGTAAACAATGACTGCACATCAAAACTGACCATAGTTTCATTGTCTGCCAGACGTAGGTCTTTAATCTCGCTGACAAAATGGTAGGAATCCTTTATGTGTGCTCTTGTATGTCCCCTGAGCGGTGAGAGTATTTTCGCTAAGTGTTGAGCCAATCTGTAAGTTGGTGAATCGATTTGGCTCACTATGGGGCGTAATGGAGCATTGGGCTTGTGTATTTTTGGTAACCCATACAACTTTGGTGATTTGGCGCACGTAGGTATTATCCATTTTACGTCCAGATTTAATTTTTCGGAGTGTTTCTTTATGAGGTCACTAGTTGTTTTTAGTGTGCTGTTTGTTGGGTCGTTTTTAACCTTTTTATAAGTACTTACATCCGACAAAAGTTCTTGTATTTTAGAATTATAATCTGACGTATCCATGACCACCGTGGCGTTTCCCTTATCTGCGCGGAGAATCGTAAGTTCTGGTTTATTGCGTAGGTTCTTTAACGCTATAAATTCGTCTCTGGGAAGATTCGGTTTAGGCACTGAACATCGACGTAACATAGACGAAATGTCTTGACGTATCGCCTCCAAATCTTCTTTCCGCATATTGTTTTTAAATAAACAGTCCTCGACACTACAGATAATTTCTTCGTACGGTAATCTGCTTGGAGTTATAGCATAATTTAGTCCTTTGGATAACACCTTTATTGTTGCATCATCCAGTGTTTGTTTTGACAGATTATAGAACGCGATTAATCTATGATCTGTGTTTGTCAATGGTTGCTTTTGGTTCTGGCATTGATTCGGATGTTTGACATTTGATTTGGCGAACCGGTGAAAAAAAAAAGGACATTCGAGGAAGCGCTAAGATCTTAAATCAGGCAAGTAAAAAGTTGTTACGGGCGGTAATCCAACAAAAACGCTCCGATCTATATGACATAAATAAATCCATAGACATATCATCCAGTGAATTAAAGAAATTTTTAACGACGTTTGATTATAATTTTTGCATGGAAACATTAAATAAACGCGAAATTAGTAAATATAACGAATGCAAAAACAAACATATAGAAAAATATCAAAAATTAACGGCCAAATCAAATGTCAAACATCCGAATCAATGCCAGAACCAAAAGCAACCATTGACAAACACAGATCATAGATTAATCGCGTTCTATAATCTGTCAAAACAAACACTGGATGATGCAACAATAAAGGTGTTATCCAAAGGACTAAATTACGCTATAACTCCAAGCAGATTACCGTACGAAGAAATTATCTGTAGTGTCGAGGACTGTTTATTTAAAAACAATATGCGGAAAGAAGATTTGGAGGCGATACGTCAAGACATTTCGTCTATGTTACGTCGATGTTCAGTGCCTAAACCGAATCTTCCCAGAGACGAATTTATAGCGTTAAAGAACCTACGCAATAAACCAGAACTTACGATTCTCCGCGCAGATAAGGGAAACGCCACGGTGGTCATGGATACGTCAGATTATAATTCTAAAATACAAGAACTTTTGTCGGATGTAAGTACTTATAAAAAGGTTAAAAACGACCCAACAAACAGCACACTAAAAACAACTAGTGACCTCATAAAGAAACACTCCGAAAAATTAAATCTGGACGTAAAATGGATAATACCTACGTGCGCCAAATCACCAAAGTTGTATGGGTTACCAAAAATACACAAGCCCAATGCTCCATTACGCCCCATAGTGAGCCAAATCGATTCACCAACTTACAGATTGGCTCAACACTTAGCGAAAATACTCTCACCGCTCAGGGGACATACAAGAGCACACATAAAGGATTCCTACCATTTTGTCAGCGAGATTAAAGACCTACGTCTGGCAGACAATGAAACTATGGTCAGTTTTGATGTGCAGTCATTGTTTACATGCTTACCTGTTGAAGACTGCATCTCAATTGTAACTAGAAGGCTGGAAGAAAACAACATGCCCGTAGAATATGCAGTATTACTCAGACACTGCCTTACATCTGGCTACCTATTGTGGAAGGAGGAGTTCTACAAGCAAGTAGATGGTGTGGCGATGGGCTCACCTGTATCTCCCATTGTCGCCGACATATTCATGGAAGACTTTGAGGAGAAAGCCCTGCTTACTTCTCCCATAAATCCAAGATTCTACAAGCGGTACGTAGACGACACTTTCACAATTCTACCTTTAGATAAAGTAACTGCATTTTTAGACCATCTTAACTCTATAAATACTAAAATTCAGTTCACAATGGAGTTAGAGGCAAACAATTCCTTAGCTTTTCTAGATGTGTTAGTAATTCGGAATCCTGATAACACCTTGAGCCATACTGTGTATAGAAAAAAGACCCATACAGATAGATATTTAAACGGTGATTCTCACCACCATCCTTCACAGTTAGCTACCGTGGGTAAATCTTTGTTTCAGAGAGCACGAGGGATCTGTGACAGTAAACACCTGGCTGCCGAGCTCCAACATGTCAAGCAAGTTTTGCATGACAACAAGCTTCGGGTCCCGCGCCTACGTCACAGAGAACGAGTGAAGCCGGCCACAGTCGAGCGTGTACCTGCTGTACTGCCGTATGTTAGAGGAGTCACTGACAAGATTGGCTACATCTTGAAGCGCGCTTCCATCAAAACATACTTCAAGCCGCCGAAGAAGATTGGTCAGTTTTTACCATCAGTCAAGTGTAACGTCCCTCTGCAAGATGCAGGAGTGTACAAGCTTGATTGTGAATGTGGTCTCTCCTACATAGGACAAACTAAAAGATCAATTAAAACCCGCGTCAAAGAACATATAGCTGATGTGAAGAATCGACGCTCCGGGAAGTCTGCAGTCTGTGAACATGTACAGGATCGCCCCCGTCACTACATCAGATTTGATAGACCACAAATCCTCGCTAAAGAACACCGATTCCTTCCAAGGATGATTCGCGAGGCTATTGAAATCAAAAAACATCCTAATTTCAATAGAGAAGATGGCTGGGTGCTACCATCTGCTTGGGATCCTATAATAAATAAAATTAAATCCCAACCCAAGCATACAACTGCAAGACTCCATAAGATACCATAAGTTCATACTGTGTAGATCGGAACAAAAGTTAAATTTTAATCTATGGTAACCGCGGTTAACTATGACAGCTGGACGTTGAACATCTCAGTCCTTCCCGTGACCATGGGTGCTGTAAAGCTCTCGAAACGTCGGGTAAAAAAGTTAAATATACGCGATAAATTCCGTAAAAATTAGTATTATTTCAATGTGTAGTGTTCGCGTAAATATAAGAAATCATTATGTAAACCAGTACGGACTGGTAATTGCAAATAAAATACGCCGATTGGAAGATCTAAAGACTAAGCGCGCAAGATATCTAACAGCCTTAAATTTCTTGAAGAGATGCCGAGACCATAATCTCATTCCTACGTGTGTCAAAATATCCACCAAAAAGGACATTCGAGGAAGCGCTAAGATCTTAAATCAGGCAAGTAAAAAGTTGTTACGGGCGGTAATCCAACAAAAACGCTCCGATCTATATGACATAAATAAATCCATAGACATATCATCCAGTGAATTAAAGAAATTTTTAACGACGTTTGATTATAATTTTTGCATGGAAACATTAAATAAACGCGAAATTAGTAAATATAACGAATGCAAAAACAAACATATAGAAAAATATCAAAAATTAACGGCCAAATCAAATGTCAAACATCCGAATCAATGCCAGAACCAAAAGCAACCATTGACAAACACAGATCATAGATTAATCGCGTTCTATAATCTGTCAAAACAAACACTGGATGATGCAACAATAAAGGTGTTATCCAAAGGACTAAATTACGCTATAACTCCAAGCAGATTACCGTACGAAGAAATTATCTGTAGTGTCGAGGACTGTTTATTTAAAAACAATATGCGGAAAGAAGATTTGGAGGCGATACGTCAAGACATTTCGTCTATGTTACGTCGATGTTCAGTGCCTAAACCGAATCTTCCCAGAGACGAATTTATAGCGTTAAAGAACCTACGCAATAAACCAGAACTTACGATTCTCCGCGCAGATAAGGGAAACGCCACGGTGGTCATGGATACGTCAGATTATAATTCTAAAATACAAGAACTTTTGTCGGATGTAAGTACTTATAAAAAGGTTAAAAACGACCCAACAAACAGCACACTAAAAACAACTAGTGACCTCATAAAGAAACACTCCGAAAAATTAAATCTGGACGTAAAATGGATAATACCTACGTGCGCCAAATCACCAAAGTTGTATGGGTTACCAAAAATACACAAGCCCAATGCTCCATTACGCCCCATAGTGAGCCAAATCGATTCACCAACTTACAGATTGGCTCAACACTTAGCGAAAATACTCTCACCGCTCAGGGGACATACAAGAGCACACATAAAGGATTCCTACCATTTTGTCAGCGAGATTAAAGACCTACGTCTGGCAGACAATGAAACTATGGTCAGTTTTGATGTGCAGTCATTGTTTACATGCTTACCTGTTGAAGACTGCATCTCAATTGTAACTAGAAGGCTGGAAGAAAACAACATGCCCGTAGAATATGCAGTATTACTCAGACACTGCCTTACATCTGGCTACCTATTGTGGAAGGAGGAGTTCTACAAGCAAGTAGATGGTGTGGCGATGGGCTCACCTGTATCTCCCATTGTCGCCGACATATTCATGGAAGACTTTGAGGAGAAAGCCCTGCTTACTTCTCCCATAAATCCAAGATTCTACAAGCGGTACGTAGACGACACTTTCACAATTCTACCTTTAGATAAAGTAACTGCATTTTTAGACCATCTTAACTCTATAAATACTAAAATTCAGTTCACAATGGAGTTAGAGGCAAACAATTCCTTAGCTTTTCTAGATGTGTTAGTAATTCGGAATCCTGATAACACCTTGAGCCATACTGTGTATAGAAAAAAAGACCCATACAGATAGATATTTAAACGGTGATTCTCACCACCATCCTTCACAGTTAGCTACCGTGGGTAAATCTTTGTTTCAGAGAGCACGAGGGATCTGTGACAGCAAACACCTGGCTGCCGAGCTCCAACATGTCAAGCAAGTTTTGCATGACAACAAGCTTCGGGTCCCGCGCCTACGTCACAGAGAACGAGTGAAGCCGGCCACAGTCGAGCGTGTACCTGCTGTACTGCCATATGTTAGAGGAGTCACTGACAAGATTGGCTACATCTTGAAGCGCGCTTCCATCAAAACATACTTCAAGCCGCCGAAGAAGATTGGTCAGTTTTTACCATCAGTCAAGTGTAACGTCCCTCTGCAAGATGCAGGAGTGTACAAGCTTGATTGTGAATGTGGTCTCTCCTACATAGGACAAACTAAAAGATCAATTAAAACCCGCGTCAAAGAACATATAGCTGATGTGAAGAATCGACGCTCCGGGAAGTCTGCAGTCTGTGAACATGTACAGGATCGCCCCCCGTCACTACATCAGATTTGATAGACCACAAATCCTCGCTAAAGAACACCGATTCCTTCCAAGGATGATTCGCGAGGCTATTGAAATCAAAAAACATCCTAATTTCAATAGAGAAGATGGCTGGGTGCTACCATCTGCTTGGGATCCTATAATAAATAAAATTAAATCCCAACCCAAGCATACAACTGCAAGACTCCATTACCGATACCATAAGTTCATACTGTGTAGATCGGAACAAAAGTTAAATTTTAATCTATGGTAACCGCGGTTAACTATGACAGCTGGACGTTGAACATCTCAGTCCTTCCCGTGACCATGGGTGCTGTAAAGCTCTCGAAACGTCGGGTAAAAAAAGTTAAATATACGCGATAAATTCCGTAAAAATTAGTATTATTTCTATTTATTTTCTTTAGCACACTCTGTAGCCTGTACGGTTTTATGGCTTTTAACACATAGGCTGTCGTTTGAAGTGATGTGGCAGTGACACAGGTTACTTTATCTGAATTTATCTCTTTAAAATCACAGAAGACTTCTGCCAAGCAGTGGGACGGATATTACATGCTGCTACTTCCATCATTGCAACTAACAATTTCATTGGTGCCGACGGGGATCGAACCCGGTTTGCTCGCGTATGGTGAAATTAACAGCAAGCGAGCGCTGAGCTACCACAGCTCCTCAATTAACCTCCTGAAGCTCACAGTAGTATATATACAACATAAAAAATAAAAATTCATTACACCTCCATCTGTTGAATTATAGTCAAAATTTTGTAATTAGACCACAGAAGACATGTTGCTTGAATAATTAAAGCAGTAATTTTTTTGCAACTTCTCATATTTTTTGACATCAGTCTACTTGTTGCGAAAGATGGCAGAACAACGGTGGCGAAGTGGTGAGTAATCTTTAAATTTTGTGCAAATCTATAGTATTTACATTATTTTTTGGTGTGAAACTATAATCCAAATAGTATTCTTTGTAATACAAACAATATTTGACAGATTGCTATAGTTATTTATGGTATATTTGAAATTTACTACCTACGTTGTATATTTACTACATCGGTTCTTAATTCCGTACCTACATGTTCGAAGTCCCGATGTAACACTTATACACCATTAGGAGATTTCATTTATTTTTGTTACATTTATTGACTTATTTTTCAGTTTTGAAAGTTGCATACATTACCGATGCCCTCGAAGATTCGGACCTGGATATTTTATCAGACGACGATGACGGTAAACAGTCAGAGGAGTCACCTCCTGTGAGAGAGTCTAGTCTAAGTGGTTCTGATTCAGGTTCTCCTTCAGAATTTGAAAGCAAATCTCGGCCTTCGTCAGAAATTTCTACGTCATCGTCATTCTGTCGAGGGTGTTCTACAACTAGAGTTGGAGCTAGAACACGAGGAGGTCGTTCATGACAAAAGAGGGGTGTAATAACAAGAAGGAGGATGGAGTGTTAGTATTCGCAATTCTACTGCGCAATCAACGGACAATAACTGGAATGGAGATTTTTCTCCTTTGGAGCGATCATTGTTTCAACCAAGATATGTTTTAGTGGACAATAAGTTGTGGTCACCAGAAGACTTTTTAAACAGTACATTGATAATGATATTTTCGAGAAGATTGTGATTGCTACTAACCAGTCTTACTTTTCAAAAACAGGTAAATAACTGAAAATTGCACTGAAAGAGGTGAAATTTTTTATAGGAATACTAATAGTCATGGGTGCTATTAGCTTACCACAGATTAGACAGTATTGGTCAAAACAGAACTTCTTTGAAGATAGTATACGATGACGATGTTTCAGAAGAAGAAAAAAAGAATAAAATATGGAACGATGCACCATTGTTCGATGTTGTTCTTCGCGGTTGTAGCGCTCAGCCAAGAAAGGATAACATCAGTAGAGACGAAATAATGATTTCTTATATTTACGCGAACACTATACATTGATTAAAACTACTTTTACGGATTTTATCGCGTTTTATTTATATTAATTTTAATACCCGACGTTTCGAGTGCTTTCCAGCACCCATCCATGAGTCCTCCGTGACCACCGGGGAGTGAATTCTCTTACTCCGCCACTTCACTGCAAATACTTACACTATGTTAGTAATAGTCAGTATTCTTTGCTAATTGGTTGTAAACGCGTTTGTTGATAATGAGCTCCTAGGATAGAATCCCGGGTCAGGCCAAAATCAGTTATTGGCTTTTTTTCTGTCTAAAAATTCTCAGTAGCAGCCCAGAGTCAGGAAGTTGGCGGTGTTGCAGCACCGTGCCCCGGAAACCACGTAGAGGTGTAGCTTCTGCGTCTCATCTCTCTCCTGTCTGATTACCGTCCCATTGGAAAGAGTGAGGGAATAGAGTGTGTACCTGTGCTTGTAAATACACATGGAAATTATATTCCTGTCCTGTGCTGATAGCTAATCTTCACTGAGACTGACCGCCGTGACCGAAATTCGGTCTGAAGTACATTAATCCGCACAGGAATCAAGCCTCAAGACCACTCAGCGTAACCGAGTACTTAGAAACTTCTTCATGTGTCTAATTGTATTGAATTAAAAAGCTATGTCTTTACCAGTTCAACTACCACTTATTTTGTTCTTTTGCAGACCAGTAATGAAGGTACTAGTTTGTATTATATCATAATTGCAATGTTTAACATAAACGCTACAAGGGCTTAACAAAAAACTTTATGTATTTTATATTTGCATAGACCACCTTTATTTCTGTTGAAATATATTCAAGTTACATTGTCAGTGACATTGGCTGGTTATGTTAAATAGAAACATAAACTTGTACCAGCGTATGCTTAGTAACAACTTCAAATCCGTGTTTTTCTTACGTGAAATAAATATAAGACGTTATTTTTTGTATTCGTTTTATAAGGGGCGGTGCACGCTACCCGATAGTAAAAACAATGTTAGCTATCGTTCAGTTGATTTATAAACTTTGTTTTTATAGAATTAGGGTTAACAAAAGATAACACAATCCGCCAGATAGATGGTAAATAGACGCTGTGTGCTGGGTGTACAAAATTAACAATTTTAATCTGAAGGTAGCCGTGGTTAATTATGACGTTGAACACCTCAGTCCATCCCGTGACTATGGGTGCTGAAGGTATTCGAAACGTCGGGAATATATATAACTTAATAAACGCGATAAAATCTGTTAAAACTAGTTTCATTTAGATATAATCAGACAATTATTATCATAAGAAATCATTAGATGCTGTGGCCCATAGACACGCACGTCCTCGATTAAAAAACAAAATGCAGCAAGTATGTATAGGCCTCCTCAGTCTAGCCTACCTAATTATACTGCACGTAAATAGTATTTTAAATTATAACGATAGTCATTTACTAAATTTAGTTATAAATAGTCATTTTAGAACTCAGCCGTAACTATTTTACAAATATATAATAAAAAAAATTAAATGAAAATTCTCTTTTGTTTCAGGAAGAAGTTCAATGAACAAGCGACCGGTTAGACATGTAGTAATTAAAAGAAAGTATAGAACATGAATTGATAATTTTATGTTAGTTTGAATGTAAATATTGAGAAATATTATCGATTACATTATACTATGTTCTCTGTAGTGATGTGTCGTTATCGATCATGATTGTGTCTCGAACGCAACTAGTGCTGTTATTAGCTCTACTACATTATCGAGCCGAAAGTCAACAGGAAGTGATTATTGAAGAATCACGTGAGTATTTAAAAATTGGGTTTTAATATAAAGATTATAAAGCCATTAAATTTATATAATATTAGGACTCATATTAAAAGACTATGGCTGAAATGCAGACAAGTGAGATGTAGCGTGGCAACAAACGTATATTTCACTTGTCATCCCTTATATAGACACGTGAGTATTTAATAATTGCGTTTCGTAGAACCATTACATGTATATAAATAATATTAGGCCTCATATTAAGAGACTATGGTTGAAATGCTGAAGGTGAAATGTAGTGTGGCAACACGCCATATTTCATTTGTCACCATGTACATAATTTACATACTTTCCCTAAATATAGGAAAAGGTCATCACTGCTATAAATGTCTAATCTAACAACTATGTCCCTGATCAGAATAAGTTGCTACTTATTTATATGCATGTTTTATTTTCTTATTTATATATTGTCCTTAGGTATTATGGTTGTGTGACAAATTTGTTTATTAACTGTTGTAACTACTTTGTCTTAAATTAATATAACATTGTAATGCTGTGTCACCTAGGGTACCCACGTCAGTACCTAGATTAAGGCTACTTACAATAAAAATGTCATAATTTATGTACTGGTGAAATCCTATGAATAAATTAATAAATAAATGTACATAATTTAAAAAAATATATGGGAATCGAAGTCCTAACCAGCGAATGGGGTTTATATTACATTATGGTGGATAATGAGGCGGATTATTAAACGAGGTAATCACGATAAATACTCTGCCTCTGCTGGGCACGGGCCTCCTCTGACTTTTGAGAGGGTTTTAGGGCAAGTAAGTGTCCACCGCGCTACTGCAATACATGTTGGCGGATTTCACATCTCAAAATATATTTTTTAATTCTCAGACATGCAGGTTATCTCAATTCAGCACTTAAAATTGCAATTAAAATTTTATGCGTGCAAGCGGGGCTCGAACCTGAATTGCTTGTGTACTGTGAAATTTACAGCGAGCGCTAAGCTCCTGACTTACGACGGCTATAAATACTCTTTACTATGACAAAAGTCTATCCAGAAGCTGATAGTATACAAGCTGAAAAGAAGCAACAGAATATTTTTTTATTATAGGCTAATGTTTGACACCTGGTAGTAAGTTGTCATAGAAATATAAAAATCAATACATCTATGTAAGCTGTAATGAAGCTCTAGATAGTAACTTAGCGTAATTGAAGCCTATTCACTACAAACACTCTTGCCTTTAAAGTACATTGTAATTGTTTTAAAAATGTGAAACGAAAAGCATACCGGCAAATTATTCCACACGCTAGCGCACAGGAATGGGAACAAAATGGATGTAATCTAATACTAAATTATTTCATATGTATTTGGTAAAAGGAGTAGTGTGTATATTAAAACCTCGTGAGAAACCACAAATGATAAAAAGAAATCACCATTAACGTAATTACACCGCTATTATTTAAACAATTACACACATTTTTAAATGCAAACATAATCTGATAGTTAGTCATTTTGTTTTCTTTCTTTTTCAACTGCCTCGTTAGTCTACTGTTAATAAGCGTAACTTGTGATCATGATATCCCGGGTTCGAATTTTGAGTGAGGCAAAAATTGTTAATTAATAGATTTAGGCATTACATTGCGATTTTCTTTCGTTGTTTTCATTGCATATCCGTGGAGAATTGTCGGTGTGATCTCTGGGGGACGTATTATTATTATTTTTTTGCTTTTAAATGTATGCGAAATGGATTGCAGTTAAACGTGCTAAAGCCATGCTGCAGCTATATTATGGGTGTAGTAGAAATGGATCGGCTCGACTGAGGCTTGCTCTCCACGCTCTCAGAAGTCCCTAGTATAAAATAGCAGCTTAATGTTGCTGTGTTACGTATGAGTGCAGAAAATTGGAGACCCTTTTTTCTGGTAAGAAGCATTCTTAGTCATCAGAGGTAACAACGCGTCTATATTTTGATTCTTAGTCGAGAACAGATATATGTGTCTAATTATTATAATTTATATGGAATAAAAAATAATCTATCTTATTCTACGCGAACATAGGGATAGATGACCTTAATCCTGTTGTATGATTGATAATATATCACAGGCACAGAGGTTCAAATTACATCCATTACAAGATTAAGAATGATTTGTGTTCCCCACAAGTATTTATTCAACTAGGCGACATAGGAAACAAAGTGAAAAATGATGTTTTGTTTATAACTCGTTTTAGAGCTGTTATTTAAATAAAATAAGATAAAAGTAATTCATTGCATAAAATAAAATATACTAAAAAAAATAATTTTATAAGTTAAAACTGTTAATTTCACTGGGAACCAAATTCGATTCACGCTGACACCAATGAAATAATTGTTAATTGCAATTTTAAGTGCTGGGTTATTACGTGCTTGGCGATGAAGGAAAACGTTGTGAAGAAACCTGCATGTCTGAGAAATAAAAAAATATTTCGAAGACATATCCAGTTAGCCAATAGGCATTGGGGCAGCGCGGCGGACAATTCCTTGCTCTAAAGCCCTCTCAGAAATGAGCGGAGGCCTGTGCTCAGCAGAGGGACGTATATAGGCTGTAACTTTTTATGAGTTAAATAAATTCATTTTTAAATTTAGGTATGATTTTTTAATCTTCAGACTGTAAATTTAATAAGTTTAGAATGAAATAATGTAAACATTTTATTCATCCAATTATTATTTCTAATTTGTTTGTGTTGTTTTTAACGCTCGTACCATGAATTATTTTATCTAAGGATTCAAAAATAAGGCCTTAGTCAGGTCATGATTTATTTGATGTGATAATTAAAAATAAGCCCTTAATAATTACCACGCAAGAAAGGAAAATTTCACACATTTTTAACCGACTTCAAATAAGAAGACTACTCAGTTCGACTGTATGTTTTTTATGTGTGTTACTTCAGAACATTTTTCTACGTGAACTCTTCGGTGATTCTTTTTTTTATTTGAAAGCTGGTGCTTCTCGTGTGATCCTGTATAAATTTGATCAAGATGCGACCATTAGTTTTCGAGTTATCCTTAATAATGTGTTTTTAATTGACCTCGGCTACATTGATGATGTTCTCATTTTAATTATATTGAAGTTGATTCCACATTTTTTTTAATTTTACCACTTATTATGACAGCAATTCATAGCAAACAAAAGAAATGTAACTAAATGAGATAAAATTGACAAAATTAGCTACATTAATTAGAAATATTCATTAAAAAATCTCTGTTACTATTATAGGCGGAATAAGTTAATTTGAGTCGTTCATTTATAAGATAATTTTAGGACAAGAAATGTGCACGTCGTTGACCCAATGCGTGTAGGTGGATTTCTCATGAAATCGAAATATTTTTTTAATTTCTCAAAGTTCATGCTTTCTTCTATTCTATATCTATCATGTCAAATATTTCGGTAACGGCCAAATAGCAAGATAAAAGAAGATGGATCAAAGCAAGATCTTTCATTTCTTTCTCCCGAGGTGGCCACTCCGAGTGGACTTGGGAAGCCCACTTCGGATGTGTGTTGGTGGACTGCGGTGAGAGGTGTGTCCTCCCCACCTACCGCTGCAGCCGAGGTGGAGTCGCGGAGGAAGAGGAGTGTTGGTATGGCGATGCGCCACTCGCCCTATCCTCCGCGACTCAAACGGGGCCGCACCGTTGATGCGGTGGTGATGGGGCTGCGGGGGGAGAGGATTGTCGGTATTGCGAGGCGCCGCTCTCCCTATCCTCCGCAGCCGAATCTTGGTTGGCGGCGGAACCATAGACCAGATCCGCCGCTGGGGTCGGGAAGGCTAGTACTTCTAAGTGCTCGTTTTTCCTGGCCCCATGGCCTTCGCGCATCGGACGTGGGGGCGTCTGTTGCGCAGATGTAATTGGAGGCCGTGGAGGAAGGCGTGCCATGTGTTCTGGTGCGCCTTACTTGGGAAGGAGAACGGGGAGGAATATTCCTCTCCCGATGAGGTGCTGCCATGGGGCGGAAGTCGCTGGTGGGGCCGCGGAAGTGTGCGAAAGCGTTCCCGTAGCCCCTGCCAATATGCGACGAAGGTGGAACACCATGGGGTTTTAGTCGGTGCGAGTCCGACATAACCCGTCCTTGCCCCTGCGAGGCGGGTATGCGTAGGCATTTCCCCATATTAAAAAAAAAGGCTGCGTAAGATTAACTTTAAAATATCATATATGCTCTGAAAGATGTTAAACTGCTGTAAATGTTTAGGAGATGGAATAATTGCAGTGTTTAACTGCAATATATGAAAATACTCTCGGTAATAATTAATCGCGTTTCTAAATTTGTTATGATTTTTTTGAAAACTATATCTTTCTTTATTACAATTTTATTATAGTCCTTTTTTGTCAATTCTCACATTGAAACTTTGCGAATGTGTATCGTTGTCTCTAAAAACGAAAATTAAAATAAAGTGTATTTTATTGTACTCTGCGATATTTCGAAATATTTTTATTTTGTCGTAACACCAGTGACCAGTTCAAAGAAATACTCGTATTACCTACTAAAATCTCGAAGCAACGCGATGTGTAGCAAAAAAATAATAAGGTGTTAAATTTGCTATAAAAAAAGTAAGACTGATAAACGAACACACAGTTTAGCAGATACATATACAGTACAGAGCACATATTAGCGTTATACTGCTATTTAGTACGAGCGTGATCCTTCCCCAATCAATAATCGAGACAATTTATTCATGCTGCAGCACAGTACGCTGTAGCGTGACTCTATAACGTTAATTTTAGTATCGGTTGGTAATTAATTACTTATTGCGGATTAGCCAATATAAGCTATTAACCATATCTCGAACAATTCACTTGGTAGGTAATTTATTAGTTATTATATATCTGCAGTACCTCCGCTTTCGGTGCGAATACAAGGCGGGAAGTGACCTTTAGTGGCTGGTTAAAGTACGGAATTAACATGTCAAGTAGTGGGGGCCAGGCCGAAACCTGTTATATCTTGGTGGAAAGGAGGAACCAAGTTAACTACTGTAAGGGATTCTGTAAGTATAAAAATTAATTGTTTTTTTTTTTTGTAGGTATAAATGTGATTATTATTGTGATGTTTTAATTTTCAGGGCGTTTATTGAAACAAATTACTATGGCTATTTACAATACTGTGCTAGTCCTTACTAAAACGTATGCTAGTGAAAGTTAGGTGTGGTAAAAGAAGCACAAGAGTAGAATTAATTCTGTTGTTATTCGGTCATTAGGAAGTATGATAGGAGTGACCCTGTATGACAGGGTGAGAAATAGTGTAATGAGAGAAAAGTGTGGTTTGTAAGATGTTGTGACCAGGATTATGAAATAATGCTTCAGTGTTTTGGTCATATAGAGAGAGTGACAAAACAATATTATGTTACAGAAGTTATTGGCTGAGTAGGCGAAGGACGTCTAAGTTAGTAGTATACCGACCATATTGGCGAAATAATTAATAAGCTCTAACAAATGGTAGCTTTGCGGCTGAGCGCTTGCTGTAAATTTCATAGTGCGCGAGGAACCTGATCCTACTGTTCTTTTTTGATGTTCGTTGGTAGTGTCCATGATCTGCAGTAGTCACTAAATATTATTAATAATATTTATCATCTTCATCGTCATCATCATTACAGTCTTTACAAGTCCACTTCTGAACATAGGCCTCTCCCAAGGAATGTCACAATGTACGGTGCTGAGCCTTCTGCGTCCGTCAACTTTCTGCATATCTTACCAGATCGTCACTTAATATAATTAGGGTTGGGGACCACCCTACACTTCGCTTTCCGGCACGAGGTTGCCGCTCGATTACCTTTCCTCCTCATCGGTTGTCGGTTGACGATTTGTGCTTTCCGTCGGCACCATAGAAATTGTTAATCACAATTTAAGTGATGATTTAACATGTGCTCGTCGGTGAAGGAAGACATTGTAAAGAAACGTGAATGTCTGCGAAATAAGAAAAAAATATTTCGAAGACATGTGAAGTTCGCCAACACGCATTGGGGCAACGCGGCGGATATTACATTGCCGTAAAGCCCTTTCAGAAACTCATATACACTCATTAACAGAACTCGTATAGGCTGTAACTTTAACTTTTAACTTTAAGATAGGCCAAATAGGAGTTAAGAGCGCCTTTAACTTACGAGCATGTATACGTAGAAATAAGTACCAAGCCATTTCTAATTTGATTTGTGTTGATTAATTGGGTAACATACATGATTGTAAGCTGTTTTTTAAGTCCCGCTGGGTTTCATCCCTGGACAGAAGTTTTTTTCGAACCAGTGGTAATTAAACAAAAGAGTGAATTTCAATAAGTATTATTTGTAATCGAAATTGAATAAAAAAGTTTCTATTCCTATTTCTGTACGCAAAAGAGGCGAGAGTAGAAGTGTGTCAGGACCCTGCCGAATAAAAATATTTATAAATAATTTGTGCTATTTGTAATCAGGCACGATTTACTGCATGAACTGTTCTATATTTATCATTTAAATTGTAATGAGAGCATATCCCAAGTCCACCGCTCGACTTTCTCCCACAAGGAATGCCACAAAGCAAGGTCCTGAGCCACCTGTTGCTATTGACTTTCTGCGTGTTTTTTTACATTTATTTAGCAAAAGATATTACTTTATCCATGTCGACCATCTTGTATTGTATCTTTATTGTTGTTTGAACAGCCCATGTTTAAATTCGTCAAAACGAAAAAATATTATGAAAGATAATAATTTCTTTTTTAAGTTCTAACCAAAACTAGCCAAAGCATTTTATTTTAAAGATAAAACTAAATATGTGATGTATAAATATTTTCAACAAATACTTTGTAAGCTAGTTTGTGCTTTATTTGGAGAAATGCCAAATGCGTAATGGGCTAGAGTTCGATTCGTGACAGTAAATGCCACAGATTCAACTACCGTCGTAAACCGCAACTACTATAAGCTTTTAAGCTTAGTTGGAGTGGTTAACAGGATTGTGAGATACATTTGAGTATTTTCAGCTATTATAGTAATGGTTGATCACTTATATTAAGTGTCTTTGTAGACTCAAAAGGTCAGAATATAAGCGTTGTATGCTATTAAAATATTTAATATAAATTACCCATTATAGTTTATCACATGTCTACTGTTGAACCTAGATTGAGTCGTAGGGAGTTCATTTGTTATAGAAGCTACATTTAGCATACGGGTTTACAACTTAGAATTACAAAACAAAAACATAGATACGTCGTTCTCGCTCTAGAATGGCAATACGAAAGTCAGGTAAATGCCCGACTCGCTTTCAGTCGGGCACGCTCTCGCGTCACGGCTATACTTCGCTACAGAGCGTAAATCTTTCAGTTATTCGTGACAAAAATGCCTTCCTGTATTTTTTGGTAGTGCACAAATTATACGGCAAGTGTTAGTAAACGTCTCATATCGTTCATTACTACACACACACACACACATACACACACACACACACACACACACACACACACACACACACACACACACACACATATATATATATATCGTGTTTCTTTGGTAAAAAATTTGAAGTAATTTCGTTTGACTATTGTCCCTATTCTCCTCCGTATCAGTAAGTCACGCGCTCGCACCAATGAGCGCATGTAACTAATAATGTTTTTTTATCTTTTTCTAACGATAGGTATGCATAACTGTCATTTGTCAACAAACATCATTTGTTTCTTTTTGTTACCACAACGTGTCCTAATAAATAACTATACGTAGATATAGCACAACTTGCGCCACTTTAAAATACAATAATGTTAGTGTGTAGTGTGTAACCTGTCTGTCCTTAATACGTCTTTGTCAAAACAATAATTTCGTCATTATTTAACAGACTTCGATGGATGGAAATATCACCATAAGCGTTCTAACTTTCGTGCCAGCGACAGAAGATGCAGGGAGAGTTTTATCATGCAGTTCAGCTCAACCAAAAATACCGCAAACTACTCGAGAAGACGGCTGGAAAACGGAGATACAGCGTAAATATCTCAACAAATTCATGATTTTTCTTATATTGTTTATATAAGCCATTGCTTTTATTCGTTGATATACGCAAGCTATGCACATCGGTGGTGAAAAAAATGATAAACTGTGTTCGGCTTAATATTTGATTATTAGAAAATTAAAAAATACAAACACAAAAGTTGTATAAATAAAATAGTTTGATTGCACTTTTATATCTAATTAGGTTATAATATAGCTAATTTGTAAATTTTATATGATGACTGAAAAATTATCCATTAAAATGCTAAACATTTTTAGTGAAAAGTATGTTTTCTTATAAAATTAGGTCAACAATCGAGTATACAGTTCACCAGATGGGAAGTGGATGCGGTGGGCCGTAGATATTTATATCTATCATCGGTTAAGGGGATATAGTAAGTCAGCTCAAATTCTAATTTCGCCCCCACTTCCCCGCGCGTTGTATGCTATGTACCGACATGTTTGTAATCACTAATACGAGTACTGTAAGTAGATAGGTCGTTAGATACCTATTTCATTAGGTTTATCATATTTATGCCTGTTTCTTAACGACAACCCAGTCACTTCTTATTTTTATTACGGTTCTTTTCCATTTTAATTTTACGTCGTCGTGTTGCGTAATGTGTTTTCTGATCGTAAGCGACGCAACTTCTCCCTTCAAAAGCCTAAGCGATACTAACTGGTAGGCATGTCGATCTAAAATCGATTAATCGACAAATCGATTCTTTGGTGTATAATAATCGATTTTTTACATCGATCCGGAGCATCGCATCGATTCACTGAATCGATCCAAAAACATCTCAAATCGGACAGATTCATCCGATTCAAGAACTAGCGATAAAATTCCAAAACTATCTGGGGTAAGACACCGCAGTTTTTTAATTTTTTGCCGGCTGCGGGGGACGCGAAAATAACCGGTCGTACTTGGTTGATCATTTGAACGCAATATGTACTCGTATTTGAACAAAATAAATATCTATGAACGCATCCAATAATATCGAAAAGTTGTCATTTCATTTTCATTTCTAAAATTCTAATTCTAGTCTTACCTGTGTAATGTTGGTCTATCTTAATCTGTGCTGTGAACAAAGACTACATATACATACTACAATTTAATATTATAGCTGTGAACCTGTTTGAAGTGTGAACTTGTGAATGAACTTCATTTATTATCAAAAACATGCATACTGTGGGCTGTAATTACAGACAGAGTACTTTTAAATAATTAGATACTGTAAATAAATGTTATATGTTGAAGTTTTATAGTAAGGAAATAACCAGTATTGTGTTCGTGTACCATTCATTTCAATTTAATAAATAGTGAGCTATTAGATTGAAACAGATTTATCGAGAAATGTACGTTGCAGTTTGCACTTTCGTTAAAGTATTAATGTTGCTTTTAGCCTAAAATGTCAAATAAAAGTGATACATGGAATCACTTGTAGAAAAAGGGATCGAGTGGCGTATGTGCGAACTACTGCTAACACAAGCATTTCAAGCTTACAAGGAGTGGTTAAAAGCAATATTAGTAATGGTAATTAATAAGATATCTAATATTTAATTAAAAAAAATATTAAAGTTCAATTAAAGAAAAAATCGCAAATTCTTGAAATTTCACGTTTGAAAATGTTGCGATTAATCGAAAATCGATCTTTTAATCCTCGATTTAATCTATATTCAAATCGATTCAGAGATCGATTTTTTTAAGAGTGAATCGACATGCCTACTAACTGGGCGACTGGAATCAAGCTTTAAGACGCCGATAGTTTAGGTAATCTCTTTTTACAGTGAAAATAATGGTATTTAAAAAATAGTAAATAACATAAGCACTGCTTTATAGTTAGTTCAGTTAGTATGCAAAGTTTCATGATCTTATTTAAAGTATTTTATGAATACCAGCGGTTTATTGTTCAGTTTGGAGGTAATTTTGGATTTTTTTTTCTATCGAGAAAATTTTACGGAATCGTGTTTTCGTCTAACATAGTACTTAACATTAATCCTCAACTTTACCATATATTTATTTCAAAATTAATGCTGCAATACTTTTGGCATAATGGAGGATCTTGGTAAGCCATTTGAGGTTATATTTCCCCTTAAGAATCAAAATGCCTTGTCACCCCTGTGGACTAAGACGGATTGCCTCGTTTTCAGTAAAAAGTGTTTAGTACCGCCTCACTTACCGTATGAAACAGAATTAAGCTGCTATTTTACCCCGGTATTCTGTGAGGGCGCAGTCTTTCCCGGGTTGAGCCGACCCATACGTGCTATAATTATAATTAATATTATATAAAACTTAAAACATATAAAACACACCAAATATAAAAGTCAAAGTAAATTAATCTAATACTAATATAAACACTAAAACTAGAACTAATATGACAATTAAATAAAAATAATATATATTTAAGTGGAACAACTTTCATGATATGCTCCGCTCAGTCCATAAGAGCTGCGTGAGGGAAAAAGATCAACTGTGCGAGTGAGAGGTAAAGTAACGTTGAGCAACACTGCACACATCTGAACGCCGAGAAATCCCAGCGTAACTGAGTGAATTTGCAGACGTTACTGGTTTATAAATGGCATATAGGTAAAAAGTACGTAAATATATACTTTTTTTAATTTTATTTATTTCTAACTTACTTGAAAATAGTTCTATTTTATGTGGTTTTATGAACGATTTTGCTACATTTATACTTCTAATAGAAAAATAGATATTTGCAGTAAAAAAAAATCGTGAAATTACAACTTTTTAAGCCCTTCAAATAAGAAAATTAAAGCATTTATAAAAAAAAGTGACCAGATCAGATTACTGTAGACAATATGTAAATAAATGTGACCTAAATACTTTTCTTGATATTGTTATAGTTTGTACATAGCAGAGGCTTTAATAAGACCTTTTACGCATGTAACCTAAACATAGGCACGTTTAACGCAAAATAAAGCTATTAATTTAAACACCAAAATAAAATTAAAAAACAGTTTCAAAAATATCAAATCCTACACTTTAAATAAATGTTAAATATGTTTCACTTTTTTTAATACTATAAAAAATATTTGTTTTGTTGTAAATTTTGGGAGAACACTAATTTTTACCAGACTGGGGCCTTAATACGTGAGCAAAACCAGTATTAACGCTTTAACGCACAGTATGAAGTCGTTATGAAAGATCTTTTTCTTTTTTTGTGTCCTCGATTTTTAATGATAAGTTCAAGTTTAATAAATATATAAATTGTTTATTCTAAATAACGATCCCATGACGTCACGCTCCGTCGATGTGTAATCGAACTTTAAATGGTAGTGGTTGTTTATAATGAAGCAACAAAATGAACACAATGACGAGATAGAAATATACAGCGATAAGGCGTCAGGACTCATGACTTTATCGCCAGGAATAATAGAAAATTGTTAGTTAATATTTCCAAATTAAGACATATTTTCTTCTAATTACTTATATATACTTTTATACGTGGTAGAGCCATGCTGCAGTTAATTAGTAGTATGGTTGCAGCATGAATGGGTCGGCTCGACCGGGGAAGGACCACGCTCTCACAGGATACCAGCGTCAAATAGTAGCTTATGATGTGTTTCGTATGGTGAGTGTAGTGAACCGGAGATCCTTTTTACTGGAAACGAGGCATTCCATCTTAGCCCTCACGGGTGACAACGCATCTGCATTTTGATTCGTAATCGAGGATAGATGTAGATGTCCATCTATCCTCGATTACGAATTGTCACAGCAACCACTTACCATCAGGTGGACTGTGTGCTCGTTTGTCACCCTATCCTATATAAAAATATTTCGTCAATGATTCTCTCTGGTTTTTGTTTCAACTATCGTTTGACATAATGTTGTAATAATACGAAATATCTGTTATCTATGCTATATATAACTTTATAATCGAAAAAAATGTGTAATTGAAATATGTGTGTAGATAATATTACCGACAAATTGAGAATAATATTTACAGATTTACCCGTCGTTACGTTGAACTTGGGTGCGAACTTAGATGCCGATAAAGTAGTGGAAGGATCTGATATCTACTTGGATTGTAGAGTTCGTGCAAACCCTTGGTACAGCAATGTTCACTTCACTCATAATGTAAGTATTCAAAAATTCGTATTATTTATATTCATCATTACAGCCTACCAAAATCAGAAAATAAGTCACCTCCGTAGCCTTAAAGCCATAATTGTTAGGCGGGATGACAACCGCATTTACTAAATCTAATAGTCGATCTTAAATAAAATTTAGCAATGTTTTTTTAAGTGAGACTCTTTAGTCTCACTTAAAAATGTAATCTTATTGAAGCCCTAGCATTAGTATTGAGTAGGGCACGATTTAGAAATGAGTTTGTATAAGTGGCCTCTTTTTAAGGTTCCGTAGTCAACTAGGAACCCTTATAGTTTCGCCATGTCTGTCTGTCCGTCTGTCCGTCCTCGCTTAATCTCTGTGACCGTTAGCACTAGAAAGCTGAAATTTGGTACCAATATGTGTATCAATCACGCCGACAAAGTGGTAAAATAAAAATTGGAAAAAAATGTTTTATTAGGGTAGCCCCCCTATATGTAAAGTGGGAAGTGATTTTTTTTTCATTTCAACCCTAAAGTGTGATATATTGATGGAAAGGTATTTAAAAATGAAAAGGGGTTTACTAAAATCATTTTTGATAACGTCAATAATTTCGGAAATAATTGCTCCAAAAGTAAAAAACAATGTGTCCCCCCCTAACTTTTGAACCATAAGTTTAGAAAATATGAAAAAAATCTGGAAAGTAGAACTTTATAAGGACTTTCTAGGAAAATCATTTTGAACTAAGATGGAAACAACAGTACCCACTACCGGGAGCAGTTGCAGGAGCGCGGAGCGCTGCTGGAGCGCGAACATAATGGATACCCACCTTTAAACTCATAAGTGGGAACACTTATTGTGACGGACGGCAAACTACGGCACCCTACACTGAGCGTGGCCCGACACGCTCTTGGCCGGTTTTTATTTACACTGAACCAGTAGAATATTATCCCTTTTCAAAAGGCGCCTTAAAGAACGACGAGACATTTGAAGTAATATGTGTGATTAATGTAATACTGATCGCAAAGCATTAAAGGAGTGTTACATTTTTATGACGCGTTACAGAAGAGTACTGTGCCCAGCAGTGGGACGTGTATAAGCTGTAACTTTACTTTACATTTTATGTGAGCGATTTGTTCGAAAATACATTATATTAGTAAAAACTAATAAAATATAAAATTAACTGTAAAGAATATTTTTTAAAAATTAGATTTAATGAAACTTTAATTTCAAAGTCGACCTCAATAACTGAAAGATATAACATAATTTCCGCGTAATTGGAACTCGGTACACATATTATAATGTCCTCCAGACCGAATTTCAGTCACGGCGGCCGGCCTCAGCGGAGACTAGCCATCGGCGCAGGACGGGATTTTAGTGCCCAAGTGTACGCACAAGCACAGGTGCACTCTCTATTCCCTTACTCTCATAATCCGATGGGGCGGTAAGCTGACACGACCGGAGAGAGACTCCGGGCAGCTACTGAGAATTTCTTGACAGAAAAACTTAATAATTGAATTTTGGCCCGACCCGGGATTTCAATCCAGGACCTCATGATCAGCAGTCGCACTACTACAACCACTAGACGAAGAGGTAGTCAACACATAGTATATAGAGGAATTAAATATATAGTACATAGTATATATAGAGGAGTTAAAGCCCCAACTTCAGAAAATATTATGAGATATTTATTTTATTTCTTTTATTTTTTTCAAGTAACATTGTAACAAGTCTAATTGGTTTTCTAGATTTTTATTGGGCTAAGAAATATAACAAGCTCAATGTAACAGTCAGAAAGTCGTCTAAGTCGTTATATTAATAATTCATCCTCTTTTATTACTGCTTTTAAATAAAAAAAGAATCATGAAAATCGGTTCACAATCGAAATACATAATTATCGAGCTTGAAACATACAAAAAACGTGGAGTAGGTTTGAGAAACTCTTCCTTTTTTGAAGTTGTTTAAAAATAAACGTTATAATTATATTTGTGTAAAGTGTTTAATGTACAACATTATTTTGTCATGTACAAGACAAATGTGCTACATTATTTTATATCCTACTCAATCCTACATGGCTTCTCTCTACTCTAAACATCCTCTATTTTTAAAGTTATTTTCTGCTTTATTATATTACTGTATAAAAACAAATCTGTTGATACAATAAATTATAGAATAAGGAAATTATACATCCCGAGAACAAGCATACGAGGCTACTATTTCGTTTTTCAAAGTTATTTGATTGAAAAATTCTCTCGTACCACAAAATACTTCTAAAGTATTTTTTTATTTTTGCTTTAGCACAAGGTACCTTACTCGTTGCGCGTGTAGTGGTGGCGTCAGAATATCCAGTATCCCATATCGTCCCGTGGGTTTTGTAAGAGGCGGCAAAGGACAACAGGCCCGGAGATCGACAGCAGCTTCTAATAACAACTAGAAAATAAATAAATTAAAATAAAAAAATATTTTTAAAAACAAGGTTTTATTTAAATGCTCTGCAATACCGCTAATGTGCCGCTAAAAATGCTATGCCGTCACGCTGTCTTACGAGTACACCTCTCTGCAGTTGCATAGGTTCCTCTCTGTCCTTCTGTACTCGGATATCCATCGCATCCCTAATGTACAAACACTTCAGCACTTCGATATACCTATAGTCGACTTGGCAACACTGAATTGACTGTAGAACTGCCCAACGACGAAACGAAATCAAAGGAAAGATTATACTCTTCGGTTTTCTGCACAAATTGCCGAAGGGTATGTTTTTGGTCTATGGTACTAAAGTATTTTCGGCAACCGGCTTTTTTGAAGCACTTCAATATCGGTTTTCCTACCGCTTTCAGAAGCTTTGTTGTAATTCTATATTTGCCGGGGACCTTACCGTTTTTAAGGTGATGGAGAGTCATTCTAACACCTACACCTGGCAGACAATGAAACTATGAACAGTTTTGATGTGCAGTCATTGTTTACATACTTTACCCGTTGAAGACTGCATCTCAATTGTAACTAGAAGGCTGGAAGAAAACAACATGCCCGTAGAATATACAGTATTACTCAGACACTGCTTTACATCTGGCTACCTATTGTGGAAGGAGGAGTTCTATAAGCAAGTAGATGGTGTGGCGATGGGCTCACCTGTATCTCCTATTGTCGCCGACATATTCATGGAAGACTGTGAGGAGAAAGCCCTGCTTACTTCTCCCATAAATCCAAGATTCTACAAGCGGTACGTAGACGACACTTTCACAATTCTACCTTTAGATAAAGTAACTGCATTTTTAGACCATCTTAACTCTATAAATTCTAAAATTCAGTTCACAATGGAGTTAGAGGCAAACAATTCTTTAGCTTTTCTAGATGTGTTAGTCCTGTTAGTTAGGAATCCTGATAACACCTTGAGCCATACTGTGTATAGAAAAAAAGACCCATACAGATAGATATTTAAACGGTGATTTCACCATCATCCTTCACAGTTAGCTACCGTGGGTAAATCTTTATTTCAGAGAGCACGAGAGATCTATTACAGTAAACACCTGGCTGCCGAGCTCCACCATGTCAAGCAGGTTTTGCATGACAACAAGCTTCGGGTCCCGCGCCTACGTTACAGTGAACGAGTGAAGCCGGTCACAGTCGAGCGTGTACCTGCTGTACTGCCATATGTTAGAGGAGTCACTGACAAGATTGGCTACATCTTGAAGCGCGCTTCCATCAAAACATACTTCAAGCCGCCGAAGAAGATTGGTCAGTTTTTACCATCAGTCAAGTATAACGTCCCTCTGCAGGATGCAGGAGTGTACAAGCTTGATTGTGATTGTGGTCTCTCCTACATAGGACAAACTAAAAGATCAATAAAAACCCGCGTTAAAGAACATATAGCTGATGTAAAGAATCGACGCTCCAGGAAGTCTGCAGTCTGTGAACACGTACAGGATCGCCCCCGTTACTACATCAGATTTGATAGACCACAAATCCTCACTAAAGAACACCGATTCCTTCCAAGGATGATTCGCGAGGCTATTGAAATCAAAAAACATCCTTATTTCAATAGAGAAGATGGCTGGGTGCTACCATCTGCTTGGGATCCTATAATAAATAAAATTAAATCCCAACCCAAGCATACAACTGCAAGACTTCAAGATACTATACGTTCATACTGTGTAGATCGGAACAAAAGTTAAATTTTTATCTATGGTAACCGCTGTTAACTATGACATTTGGACGTTGAACATCTCAGTCCCCCCCCCGTGACCATGGGTGCTGTAAAGCGCTCGAAACGTCGGGTATTTATAGTTAAATATACGCGATAAAATCCGTAAAAACTAGTATTATTACAATGTGTAGTGTTCGCTTAAATGTAAGAAATCATTATTGTCATAAGTTTAAAATTAAATGTTAATATAGTACTTTTTTCCCCCACAGGTTTCTTTAACGTATCAGTTGAGGTTTAATAGTTCGACACACACGAGGCGTGAGTTCGCCGTCACACGTACAAAATGAAGCAAGTAAGTAACTTTTCAACAGGAAGTTAATATTTTAACATAGCGAATAATTTTTAATAATTTTAAATATCTAATGTCACTCTTCATTATATCAACAACCACTTTTACAATATACTCAAAGCCAAAAAATATGTTTATTTATGAAAAATACGGTGTGGAACTATTATAAAAATGCTATCCACAACTAACCAGTAGAAGTAATAATGGTTTAGCGTTTATGTATTCTTGGATTTGAACCCCATTTGGATCGGGTCAAAATCAGTGATTGAGTTTTTTTTGTCAAGAAATTCTCGGTATCAGCTCGGAGACAGAAACTTCCCTATGTGTCTCAGAAAGCACGTAAATTCAATTGTTCTGTACCCGATCTTTCTCCGAACAGGTCGCATTTGCCGTTCCTTTGAAATTAAAAAAGTAGGTACATCCGTGGTAACACACTGGTGCACTATAATCCTGATATGCGTAGATGTCATTTCGACCTGGAGTACATTTTACGTTTTTGCAGCAACTTTGCATTAATCTGCTAAACTTTTGCTCTAAAAAGATTTTCTAATGGCTAATTGAAATAAGCACCAATTAAGTATCATTATGTTTTCTGTCTAATGTTTTTATAAATGTATGCAGGGAAAATAAATTTATATTTCCCTTACATTTAAGATAGTTAGGAGAAACATCCTGTCCGTTAATTATAGTGCTTATGACGGTCTAGATAGTTTAAATTGTAAACAGTCTATACGTAAACTATTTGTCGCAAGCCACTTCTAAATTATATTAAGTTTAAATGGGTTTTATAAAAAGTTGGGTTATGTTGGTCTGAGATTTATATATCCTATGTTTATGGGAGTAAAGAATCTGCCAGCTGTGTGTCTGTAGTGATACTCGCCTACCATAAAAGGCGACTATTTGTCGATATAAAATTTGTAATTGTTTAAGTGATGGGCTAGCTACTTATCACGTCTGGTTGCGCGGAAAACGATTCGCGTTTTTTTTATTTTTGACGGTAGGAACTTGTCGAATCATTATTCCCTTCCGAAACAATATCATTCGTACCCTCCTATCGACACATCGGGGGTGGGGGGGGGGGAGGGGAAAGAAGACGATTCTAGAACATCGCGTAATCATCGGACCCGAGGATATATAAGACACGCGCGACCGACGCGCGCTCTCTTCTCCCGCCGCAGTCGTCGTTGAACTACAACCTCCTCTTCCCGCGCGCTCGTTTGGAAACACCTCACTAGTGGAAACCGCTTTGGCCTGGAAGCAGTCGAGCTCCAGGAACCCGCCTCACCTCGTGTGACATATCGTCGCGCACCGCCTCTCTCCGGAGTGTTCCAGAAGTCGCTATAGTGATCGACAGGAAGAAGAAACCCCGGTGAGTCAATACTCCTTAATTATACCTGCTTGCTAATAATTTAACCCGCTCCAATCTGTGTTTTTTTTCCTAGTCAAGCAGGATTCCTTTCATCGATTCGACAAGTAATAGTTTGGTTTAGGGAAGAGCGAGTGCATTGTACCGCATGCTATAGTAGTCGCTTTTAACGTAAGCGTAGAAGCAATCGCATATACAGTCCACTTTAGTTAATATCTCGCGTAATAGGTTTGAGGTTTGACCGGGGAACTAGATTTTCGGCAGCCTTAAACACGTGGCTCCACCAACGTCTTTAACGATTTTCCATCGAAACCCATTATTTATTGAATAAAATTAAAAACACGGATTCTATCGCGTTTAATTTACTTATTTTTAATTACCGACGTTTCGGGTGATTTACAGCACCCATAGTCACGGGCGGGACTCAACGTCGGTAATTAAAAATAAGTTAAAATAAGTAAATTAAACGCAATAGAAATCGTATATTTAGTTTTATTCAATGTGTTGTATTTTAGTTTTATTCACGTAAATTTAATCATTAGTAAAGAAATCATTATCCCACTTTGTTCTTTGGACTTGGCTTACCTCCTCTGGGATTACAGGCGCGACATGTGATGAGTACGCAGCTTTATTAGTAGTATATTTGTAGCACGAATAGGTCGGCTCCACTGAAGTAGGACCACGCTCTCACTGAATACCAGCGTAAAATAGCAGTTTAATACTGCTGTGTTTTGTATAACGAGTGTAAAGAATCGGAAATTGGAAAACACGAGTAAAAGTTTCTACTTTAATTTAAAAATTATCCCAACTTGAATATGATTTATGGCCAACAACACGCGTCTGCACGCTACTGCGTGCGCGTTTCAATTTATCAAGTTTTAGCCTACTTTTTATTTTAAAGACACCGACTATTTACTCATGTGTTGACACGCTCACTACTAATATTTAAGTCAATAATTACATGACACTAGTTATGATTCCAATTTTCCCTCCACACTTTTAACGGGCTTAGAATCAATAATATTTTTGCTTACCAGCAACGTAACCGAAGACTGTCATTATTATGGCGTATTTAAAAAAGTATAATAAAATATTTACAACTAAATTTCACAAGTAGTCTCAATAACTAATATTAGTACCTAAAAATGGAATCCGTTTCTCTTCATATACATACGAGCAGGTTTTATTAACTTTTTTTGATACATATTCTTCGTTTCCTTTAATTCATTCGTGATTAAGCAGTTTTAACTTCCGGTTTTCATAAACTTGGGCCTCTATGACGTAAACTCGACTCTTTATTTCACTCTAGAGATAAACATCTCACGATGAAAGTTCCGGAAAGTGTGCAGGTCATAGAATAGGGCCTTCATTCGCAATCTACCAACCTTTATATTTACTATATAAATGATCGCTCACTGCACTCGAATAGTTTAATTAGCTGTCAATTGTTCTTCCATTAGTACGTACGCAGGAGTTAATTTCTTGCCGCGGTAAATACTCACTTCCAAATAATCTTTGCGCACCACTTTTATTGTTTAAAATGTAACACCCCTCCATTTCATAGTTTCATCGTATTTGCGGTTTGAATATTTTCGTACTATCAATGGTAACGAGCGATAGAGTATGCAATATTGAAATTTTCAAACCCTTCATCATCTTCTTTTAAATGGCCACGGTGAACATTGACAGCTGCGGCCGGTCAAGCTGAGGTTGGTACCTATCGGTGTAAAGGTTAACGGAAGGGAAGGGCGTAGGAAGATCCGCGACAAGGTACCTAAATTTGTAACGAGCGACCCTTACGAATGTGTGCGTGAAAATATAGTAGGCGTTAGATATTTATTAATGATCATCAGTTAAAAGCAGGCATTACCACGCACTCTGAATTTGAAAGATAAAAAGGACAGAATGTTTGAGATTTTTTTATGCATCTTTCGCCTTTATCACTTATTCTGAACCTTCTCTGAAAATTTGGGCATATATTGCAAAATAACCGTGTATAATAACTAAAACTTTACTTAAATTATCGATTAAAGAAATTACACTGCTTTTGTCATCTCTATTTTATTAAAAATATATTTGTGTCAGGTACCTTTATCTATGTTGTGAACTCGTCAGCGGACTACGGCTGGGTACAGTGTGTTGCGTCCAACTTAGTGGGATCGCAGACACTTCCCTGCGTGTATCACATTTTACCAGGGTATGGTTATATAATTTAAAATCGTATTTTATTCGTCATATTTTTAAATCGTGCTTTTGTATGTTTATCAGATTATACCTTTATTGCAATAATTAATAAGGTTTATTAGTGCCACGCTTTCATATAGGCGGCAAAATTCCGAGAACTATTAGATTTTTGGGCACACATCAAAGGAATATATGTGGTTGCTTGTGCGCGCATCTAAATTATCACCTATTCATTTGTGCCTAAAACATCAAATCGAGCAAAAAAGGTGTTTTTGTATGACGGAGGCTAGGTTTACCAAAGATCCATACATTTTTTGTTTCATAGTTTTTTACTAAGCACATTTTAAAGACTTTATTTTATACTTGACAGACTGATGGATAGCTGCGCAATGATCATGGAGATGATGGTTGAATGAGTAATATTCCTGAACCCTAGACCAATGTTAAGAAAGGCCAATTAAGTCAGCCTACTCCTAACAGAATCGAGCTCTGAATCAATCGAATTTTATTAGAACTTTAGGCTTATTGATTACTATCAAAACCGTAACTAACGCAGAATCGAATGGTGGTGTTCAAATTGGAATTATCATAAGTCTTTAGCTGCTCACCGATGATGATTGTAATCGTAAACGATGAGATAGTTTTAATAAATAAGTTTGTCCGATTATATGCCATAAAGTATTTATGTAGTGAATTTTTAATTTATGAAAAATGATCTCCGGATAAAAAATATCCGATTGTGCCTAACAGCGCTGATAATGGTTGATCGTAATTTGATCGCGTTTCTCGATTCAGATTGGTTTGCGTGGTTATAAAATAAGTATTGAAACAAATTTTAAATCGACAATATAGATTTTGTAAAAAATTGAGTGCTGTATTTTGTAAATTTTGCGTTTAATTTAAAAAAGATAATAGTTGAAAATTCGCCTTTCATTATTTATTTACGAGGATTGTGTATATGGAACAAACATTAATAATATTTGTATAACCCTATATATATGTTACAATTGTGAAACTGACAAAATTACAAAATTTGATACAATAAAATAAAAAATTAAAACATCAGGATAATAATATGGAAACGAGAGAAGGATAATTTGCAACGCACTAATGAAAGCGTACTGAAGCGTAATCTATCTACATAATCCCGAAAACTCCCATATTTCATCTTCGTTTAATAATTGTTTTTCTCATCGGTAAACGGATTTCATTGTTGTATTTTTACTGTTAATCATGATATAAATTGTGTTTATTTTTTATCTATCTATTACAGCCTATAAAAGTGCACTGCTAAACATAGTCCTCATCCATTGAGATTTTCACAGAACGGCCGCTATAGTTGCTACACTGAGCAGGCGGGTTGTCAACCGCATGTTTTTATAATTTGGAGTTATTATCAGGAACATGCTGCTGCCCGTCTCCTGTTTCAGTTTCCTTCTGTTGCCTTATACGACACCATGATATGGGTTAATGAGATATTCTAACGCAAATGTTCAGTTACAGACAAACATCACATATTTTATTTATTTATTCTTATTAATCAATCATATTTAACAACTTCTCTGTCTTCAAAAAGGATGATCGTTAAACAATCAAAATGTTCATATATGATTCACAAGACATTGAAATGTAGTGTTAGTATTAGGAGTAGTTCACGATAGCAGATGAATGGCGGATTCAAACCATTTTTTACATTCAGTACAAATACTTTTGTTGCAGTCAGTACCTTAATCATTAGACTACTGCCGCTTGTAAAGTTATGATTAGTTTCCTATTTCATATGACATATCCAGTAAAAGTGACGAGAAGCTTAAAAGATGCGAGGTGTATGGTGCTTCAATTGTAGTAAAATCTCCTGCTAACCATAAGGAATAAAAGTAAATCCATCCATATTAGATTTGATGTGCTTGACTGTTGATTATTCCACCATTGTGTTCAAATATATGCCGTGTAGTGGCGACGTAAGGGTATCTATTACCCTATATGATCCGGTGGGTGGCAAAAGAGGCAAGTACTACTGAAACAGCAGATAGTTCAAAATAATTAAAAACTGCGGTTATCAACCCACCAAGAATGGCAACTATAGCAAATATCCCCTTTATGACGCAGTCTATGGTAGGTTTGTTCTGTGGTAGACTTGGCTGTTAATTGATTGAGTTGAAGTCTTGAATTATACTTTAAAGATATAATATTTAATTTTGTATTTTAAAAATTTCATATTAAATTAAAATACCCATTAATAAACTATAAGAAACTGCAAGGTTATATCATAAAACTATTTTAATACGAGTAATAATATACAAGACCTTCTAAAATAATTTGATCAAACAAAACTACTGGAAGAGTACTTCATAAAAGCACTTTTGACCTACATTGCTGAATTCGATCGGAACCATTCGTTTGAATATGTATAATATGATATTTTCTCTTATTCCACAATACGAACGCTTTAATCTTAGTTATTTGAAAATATTGGCTTCAGTCTTTATGTGGTTGTACTATTTGTTTAGAAAAGCCGTCAGCAGTCAGGAATTGTAATATCACAAATGTGACGTATGATTCCCTCACACTAAACTGTACACCAGGTCATGATGGCGGTGTCCGCCAAACGTTTTTTCTGGAGGTGAGTGAACTTTCATACACATGTAAATATGGAATATTTATGTTGTTTTTAAAAGAGTGTGCATTTCTTGGAATTCAATAATATTTGTGTTGAACTATTTTCGGATCATAATCATCTAATTTGTGATTTTATTTTAATTGGAATTAGTTTCAAGGGATATGGACCCACCGAGAATTTTTGTTCTTAGTGAAATCAGTTACGGATCTAGTGAGTCTTTAATCAAATTAAAAGATGACTAAGATAAATGCCAGGAAAACGGCTTCCGATAGATGGTTGTGCATCAATCTCGTGTGCAGCAAGTGTTATATACTGGATAGGCAGCAGCGTCAGAGACGACCAGTGCTACGTTCGTCAATTCATCCGCCAAGTGTAACGATTAAGTCAAATCCTCCCTTCAACGCGAGAGACTCATGACCAGCAATGAACATATATGGGCTAATAAAAATGATTTAAAATCTTTTTTAAAACAATATGTACTAAAATCGAGTCCACTTGATGGTAAGCGGATCATTTACATCTATCCGCGATTAAGAATCTCTTAGATAGATTTGTTAACACACTTGAGAACTTGAGTTACGGAATTCCTCGTTACTAGTAAAAGCTTCTCCTATTCTCTATACTTACCAAATTAAATGCAGTAACATTAAACTGCAAATTTACCCTAGAATAACGTAAGAGCGTAGTTTTTTCTCTATTGAGGCGATCCATTTGTGCTACAACTACAATACGGCTGCAGCATGGTAGTACCACGATCAGACCAACAAAAAAAGATAGACGCAGCGCTGCGTACATTTCAAGTGATGCCGACACCATGCTTAACTTCTTGACACGCACACACGCACACGTGTTTCTTCTTTCTTTCTTTATTAGCCTGTAACAATTTACTGTTTGTTGAACGCAGAACACGCACTACCTATGACGATATTTTGTTTGTAAGCTCTTGGTCTTACAATAAGTTTAACTCGATTTTGGCTTGGATTTTGCATCACGTTTCTGTACGCACGCTCCATCTTTTTTGTTGGTATAAGTACCTCGTAAAATATATGTTGGTTAATTAACGGTATCTCTTGCTGAGATATTAATGAGTAGAGAATTATTTGTACGGCTTCATATTATGTGCACGATAATATTTTAGGTTTTCGACAAAACAACAGGTATGTTACTGCGTAACATAAACAACGAAGAGCCGCTCTTTGAAGTACCGGGACTTTCCACCAGTGGCATCTTAGCGTTGTCAATAAGGTCGTATAACAGTAAAGGCTTAAGTGAAGCTTTTACGCTTGCCTGTAGTCTATTGCAATATCCGGAACGAAGAACAGGTAAGTTGTGTGTTGTAATCTATTATTGATAAAGTAATACAGATAGTAAATATTTTCTCTGTGTTTAAGATTTAAATACATTCTGAGTTCCCACCGTGTGATATTATATACATTTAAGTACATAAATTATGACATTGTATGTATCGTGAAATTTTTATGACATTAGCAAAGAACTGGATATTTAGAATCTACGACATATTCAGTTTAGACTTTTCATTGCAAGCTCGTGTCATGAGTTCGAATCCGCTATTCGACTACTATGGTGTTTAGTATAACTTTTGACATAAGTGTCTGGAGTATAAAGTATATTAATCACACCCTTAGTGAATAAGATACTGAGGCCTTCTAACCGGTTCCATCCATATATTACAGCCTTTCATAAGCCCACTGCTGAACACAGGCCTCCTCCATAGATACGGGGGATACTTGGCATACTTGCCATGCTGAACAAGCTGTTTAGCAACCGTAGTTTTTTTTGATAATTTTGAGTTGTTAGCAGGAAGGTAACGGAAGGTTACTTGGGGTCCCGGATACAATACGTTAAATTTTCCTTCAAACGCTAATCTCGCTGTCATGGTGCACCTTAGTGACTGACGAACGATAGAAATCAAAAATGCTAAACATAAATTTCACAGACTGGTGAAGAATAGGTATAAGTATTGCCAATGCGAAGACCTTTAACTTGCTTCCGCAGCGCGGTTAGTATGGACAGATCTTCCAGAAAATAATCTCTCTAAAATTAGAGGGGGGCCTGTGGCCAGCAATGACACATATACAGGTGCAAATTACTTTTAAATGTTTTCACGGTAAAGGTAATGAGGACGATAATAGATTTTTAAAATGAATACGCAAGCGGTGTTTGTGGCAAATCGAAGTGATACAATCCACGCGAAATAATTTTTTTTTAATTTTTATCCAATATTAAAATGAGTTTTGAATATACAGGGTAGCACCTCTATTCCTAGGAGTCTTTCTTGGTAGGTACTAACCTTTTAACTACTTCTTTTGTGTTTCGGCCTGAAGGATATAGAGAGCCAGTACAATTACGGGCTATTTAACACTCCACCTTAGTCATTAGAGATGACAACAACATTTAACTTTTTTTTAAAGTTGGCTACAGGTATCTCTGGACTGCAGTGGTCATTTACCATCAGGAGGACGGTGAGTTCACCGATAGCAAGACGTTGATGATAAGGTTTTTTGTTTATAGAATAAGGGTGACAATGAACACATAGTCTTTTTGATGGTAAGTGGGTGCTGTGGTGTGGTGCTGTACGACATCTACCCTCGATTTAGAATAAAAATGGAGATGCGTTGTCACCCATGAAGACAAATACGGAATGCCACGTTTCTATTTACAAGGGTCTCCAGTTATCTACATACGCTATACAAAACACAGCAGAATTAGGCTGCTGTTTTACGCTGGTATTCTGTGAGAGTGTGGCTCTTCCCTGATCGAGTTGAGCATAATATAGCCGCAGCGTGGCTTTTCCACGTATATTCAAAATTCAAATTAAATAACTTTATTTTGACATAAAACTATTATGATAAATATTTCATTAAATACATAGGCTCTCATACTAGTGTAAAATTGTGTTTCTGGAGCTAGTGTTAAGCTCATTACCATGTGTTATAAATAACTTGTGATTGAAAATATGTTATGCTAAATAAATTGCATAAAATTGTATCATTCATTGTGCAATAACAGAGAGAGAGAGAGAGAGAGAGAGAGAGAGAGAGAGACAGAGAGAGGGAAGGAGAACTTGCTCTCTCTCTCTCAAAACAGCCGGTACAGAATTTTTATTTTTTGTTTTTAGCGCAAGTGCCCGTCAAAGTAGAATTAACGACATTACTAATAACAGTTCTGGCGGCTGTGGTGATAATTACAGCCATGGCGACGGTGTCTGCCGCAGTGTGCTACTGCAAGTATTGTAATAACAGGGATGGTGAGTTTAAGAGACTTTGTTATTAAGATTTATCGAAGCATTCTGTGATTCGGATTGTTAATAAAAATGACGTATCACGACCGTTATACGTTCGACTAACAATATTTACTACTCAACTGCCCCGACTTCCCCCGGGTAGGATCTAACTATAATATTATCTGACCTATTTAGATTTAGCAAAATTAAATTTGAAATAAAAAAATGTCTCATACATTTTTGGCAAAAATATAGCCTAAATCACTTCGGTCATTACTTTATATATATATATATGTAACATAATTAACGCACTTTGAGAAATTAGTTTGTTCAGAATCGTTTATTGAATCGATTCTTATTATTTTTAATATAGGTAATTTTTATCCCAAAAATAATTAAAACTACGTAAATTACAGTCACACTAAATCTGTACAGTCAAAACAAAATGAAATGGACCGTAACTTAAGGCAATAAGACTTTTAAGAGTGCAGTTTTATTTGTATTATTACTAATTCGGTCATTCAATAAAAATAAAGAAAAATGAACTTTATTTCAAGCACGTTAAAGTCTTTGCGTTCGTGGATTTGTACTGTGACCACAAAATTCTTCCGGACTAATAAATAACTAATTTGATAAATAATCAGTGCATAAAAATGTTTAACTAAAAATTCAGTGTATGTATTATGATTATAACATAATATACTAATTGGGGTGTCTGAGGGTGTGCGTTAATTACGTTACATATTGTATATATATGTATATATATATATATATAAATATATATATATATATATATATATATATATATATATATATATATATATATATAAAATTGGAATCTCGGAAACGGCTCCAACGATTTTAATAAAATTTGTGTCCAGGGGAGTTTCGGGGGCAATAAATAGATCTAGCTAGGATTTATTTTTAGAAAATGTGTTTTTGTCCATGTTTTCCGGCAATGGAAAACTGCTACAATATAAGAAGGTAGCTCAAGTGGATATCGAGCGGTCGCGAAATCGCAATGCCTTTGTTCGCGT
This sequence comes from Parnassius apollo, assembly GCA_907164705.1. Taxonomy (NCBI): domain Eukaryota; kingdom Metazoa; phylum Arthropoda; class Insecta; order Lepidoptera; family Papilionidae; genus Parnassius; species Parnassius apollo. Next base: position 114,115 of record CAJQZP010001015.1, read on the forward strand.
CCTGTCTTCGGTTCGACTTTTATCCTTTTTTTTTCAAGTTCTCTTCTCTTGTGAGAAAATCTATTATTGCGAGCCCATTTTTTTAGCATTTTAAAAATACGAAAATTTTAATTAAACTAATTGCACTCATGATTTTTTATTCAAATAACCAGTTCAGTTTTTACTTTTATGTCAATAAGTTCAAAAAATATAATGATTTCTTATATTTACGCGAACATTGCACATTACTTTTACGGATTTTATCGCGTTTATTTTTACTTTTTATTTTTAATTCCCGACGTTTCGGGCGCTTTCCAGCACCCATGGTCACGGGGGACTGAGATGACTGACGTCCCGATGTCATTGTTAAACCCGGAGTACCTTCAGCTTTTTTAATTATTGTTTATGGTCCGATCTATGCAAAATGAACTGACTATGTCTTGAGTTCTTGCAGTGGTATGCTTGGGTTTAGTTTTAATTTTATTGATTATAGGATCCCAAGCAGGTGGTAGTACCCAGCCCCCTTCTCTATTGAAATTAGGATGTTTTTTAATTTCAATAGCCTCACGTATCATCCTTGGTAGGAATCGGTGTTCTTTCGCAAGGATTTGTAGTCTATCAAATCTGATGTAATGGTTGGGGCCATCTAGGATATGATCACAAACTGCAGACTTCCCGGAACGTTGATGCTTCACATCAGCTATATGTTCTTTTACGCGGGTCCTAATTGATCTTTTGGTTTGTCCTATATAAGAGAGACCACATTCACAATCAAGCTTGTACACTCCTGCATCTCGTAGAGGAATATGACACTTGACGGACGGTAGGAACTGACTAATCTTCTTCGGCGGCTTGTATAATGTTCTAATAGAAGCTCGCTTCAAGATATAGCCAATCTTGTCTGTGACACCTCTGACATATGTTAGTACAGCAGGCACACGCTCGACTGTGGCCGGCTTCACTCGGTCACTGTGACGTAGGCGCGGGACCCGAAGCTTGTAGTCGTGCAGAACTTGCTTGACGTGCTGAAGCTCGGCGGCCAGGTGTTTGCTGTCACAGATCCCTCGTGCTCTCTGTAACAAAGATTTGCCCACGGTAGCTAACTGTGAAGGATGGTGGTGAGATTCACCGTTTAAATATCGGTTTGTATGGGTCTTTTTCCTATACACAGTGTGACCAATGGTGTTATTAGGATTTCGGATGACTAACACATCTAGGAAAGGTAAGGAATTATTTGCCTCTAACTCCATAGTAAATTGAATTTTAGCGTTTATGGAATTAAGATGTTCTAAAATTGCAGTTACTTTGTCTGATGGTAAAATTGTGAAAGTATCGTCTACGTACCGCTTGTAGATCCTTGGTGTAACAGATGCAGTAAGGAGGGCTTTCTCCTCAAAGTCTTCCATGAATATATCGGCGACAATGGGAGATACAGGTGAGTTCATCGTCACACCATCTACTTGCTTGTAAAACTCTTTCTTCCACAATAGATAGCCAGATGTAGGGCAATGTCTTAGTAATACTGCATATTCTGCTGGCATGTTATTTTCCTTTAGTTTCCTAGTTATAATTGAGATGCAGTCTTCAACAGGTAGGCATGTAAATAGAGACTGAACATCAAAACTGACCATGGTTTCATTGTCTGTAAGATGTAGGTCTTTTATCTCACTGACAAAATGGTATGAATCCTTTTGCATAGATCGGACCATAAACAATAATTAAAAAAGCTGAAGGTACTCCGGGTTTAACAATGACATCGGGACGTCAGTCATCTCAGTCCCCCGTGACCATGGGTGCTGGAAAGCGCCCGAAACGTCGGGAATTAAAAATAAAAAGTAAAAATAAACGCGATAAAATCCGTAAAAAGTAGTTTTAATCATGTTCAAAAAATTACATCAAAAAAAAAGATCAACATATTATTTATTAAGTCGCTTACATTACGGCACATTGTAGGATAATTTATTTCAATATTCAAATATGTTTACTGACCTACATTACATTTGTCCAATAACGCCCTTTTCGCAAAACGGCCCCTTGATGGAGTGTCCAATTTGCACAAATAATACATTATTTAATTATTCAGTTATATCTTTATTAGTTAGTTTTAATAGATAGAATTTTTAATCGCAGAGAGTTCACAAAAATAGCAATATAATACAAATTATAATTCTCGTTATTATTTCAAAACTCAAATTATCCATTTTATTTTACGATATAAGTAATGGCTACGGAATTTCTCTCAAATTCCACTTAAAAATCGTAAAATTAATGACGGTACACTGCAAATGAAAACAACATGGCCGGTTTTCGTGAAAAGAATATTAAAACCATTACCAATAATTTTGCAATCAAGCGTCAAGTTTTCTGCCAATTTGCGAATGGGAAGATGTAATGAGCATGTGAAGCATTTTGCGAAAATAAAAACAGAAGACATACATATATGTATGATAAAAGATGATGTTTGTATATATGAAATTGTTTTACACAAAATCTATTTGATCGATATTATATATGTATTTTACAAAGGAGAGGGTTTATATTTAAAAACAAAAAAAATATTTTATTTTGATTTTATTTGCTTTTTTTTCATTCAAGCGCGGTAATTAAATTAAATTGCATGCGTTAAAATAAAAAAAAGTTGCTGAACTCCACCTATGATATTAACTGGCAGGACACAACGTCTTCGGAGTTCAGCTAGTATTTATTTACTAAAAAGCTGTAGTAGCAGGCCTCCGTCACTCGCTTTTTTTTGCGCCCGAAGCAAATATGGGCAACCCTCCGGAAAGCGGGGGAGGGAGGCGGTGAATGCTCATAGCATACCACGCAGCCGGCTGCGTGGTTATGTGGAGACTTTTACCCACTAAACTCAACCTTTTTAGGAATTGGCTTAACGATCTGACTAGAGATCTCTAAGCCGTATACGAACGCGACCCTCCTTGGCAGAAAGGAGGGCGCAGCTCGGCGCCAATACCATAGTCCATTATTTATATTGTAATTAATTTAAGTTTTCTGCTACTTTCAGCAATGTCACCGAAGCCCAAGTTAAAGGAAATGAAACTGGATTCCACGAAATCGACTGAGACTGAAACTCATAAGAAGAAACATTGAAAATTTAATATGTATGAAATACAAGGCTGTCTGAATGTTACGAAAGTGTCAGTAAATGTTGTACATACATATTAATAAAAATAGTAAGGAATTGTTGAGCAAATTTAAACTCTTTGTTGTGTATAATAAATACTAATTAATAAAATAAATTTTATAAATGTGTTATTCTTATTTATATCCCGAGTTATTATTATTATTAGTTTTGGGTTTATATGTAGTTTTCTCATATGATTGGGTTCAGCGCACGTTTCCCGCGCTTATCGTTGTAATGCCGAAACCACGTAATTATTGTGCAGACGATGGGTGTCAAAGTCAAAAAACAAATGAAAAATTGTCTTTTTTTGCATTGACTTACGTATCAAGGTATTTATTATAATAAGTGTAGCAAAAAACATAACTGCACTAGCTTCAATGATTTGTTACAGGAGATACCTAATGTTGACAAAACAACACTGTATACTCATTTCAAAGCCTATAATACAGATTCATCTTTTTATGATGGCTTAAAAGTACCACCAGAAAGGTTTAATAATCATTTTGAAGAATTAGAAAGAGCATTCTCAAATAATTTTGACAAGATCATAATAAATCGGCCTGGCAGCACCGTGTTGCAAATTTTACAAACCATTGATTTTCCTCTGCTTTGCTCCTCTTTTCCTCGTGATTATTTATTAAAATTATTTACGCGATTTAGGATATTTTCAACAATAAAATTTAAGAACCGAGAACTAAGACAAGAAAAAAAATTATGAATCATTTTATAAAACTCAAATATTTTAGATTGACAAATTATGGTTATAGATTTCGCAACATTCGTTTTATTACAACTTCGATCAACAATACCAACTAGATAACAGGTCACGTACAAAATCATAGCTAAATAGGTACTGTCAGCGTGAATAAAACTTAAACATCTACATCTGTTTACTAAAGAAATGAGACAAAAAATTAAAATAGTTTTAAGTTCAACCTAATTACAACCATCGCATCTGATAATAAAGTCACAAATCTTACGATCATTAGTCACAAAAATAAGAACTCGCATCTCATGTGCGCTCTTATTAACTGAGACGGATTTCTTGCGCCGAACCGACATCTAGTTGTTATTGTTGATCGAAGTATTACAATAATCATCATAGGGACAACCTTACGTGCAAGCGTGTCATCGCACGGCGGGCAACACAATCTCGACTCTTTATGCGCGTACTTATAATACATTTTTTCTCTCTGCGAGCAGCAGATATTATATTTAAGATTTTGTAGGCTATTATAGCGAAGGTATTTTCGCTTTTGTATGGGAGTGATGTATATGTTGGTAAACTAATTATTAATCTGTGGTAGTAGTCTGCTCGGCGCCCATACCATAGTCCATTATAGTTATTGTAATTAATTTAATTTTTCTGCTACTTTCAGCAATGTCACCAAAGCCCCAGTTAAAGGAAATGAAACTGGATTCCATGAAATCGACTGAGACTGAAACTGGTTAGAAGAAAGATTGAAAATTTAATACGTATGAAATACAAGGCTGTCTGAATGTTACGAAAGTGTCAGTAAATGTTGTACATACATATTAATAAGAATAGAGGAATTGTTGAGCAAATTTAAATTCTTTGTTGTGTATAATAAATACTAATTAACAAAATAAATTTTATAAATGTGTTATTCTTATTTATATCCCGAGTTATTATTATTATTATTATTATTATTTTTGGGTGTCTATATAGTTTTCTCATCTGATTGGGTTCCATAATTATATAATTGTGAATGAAAATGAAAAATATACATAAATATCAATAAAATAAAATAAACGGCCAAGGGTTGGGTGGAAAGGGAAAGAAATCGGCGGACAATGCGGGCGGTTATCGGCGGACAACTTTGAGCCCGGAGCGGTCCGTCACTGAGTCCCAGTCGCCTCAGATGATCCGAGAGGCTGACTGGGATTAGCCCGTTTGCAGAAACGATTACAGGTATAATTTCGGTCGACAGGCCATCCCACATGACGTTCACCACGTAAGCCAGGTCTAGATATTTTCTTTGCTTACGGTTTCGTCTTTCACGAGGTTCTCGTCATTTGGAATGGTAATGTCGACCAAAAATGTCCTTGACTGTGCACGGTTCATCAGCACAATATCAGGCTTATTCGCAAGAATAGTCCTCTCTGTGATGATAGCCCGGTCCCAGTAGAGCCTAGCGCGGTCATTTTCGAGCACGGCTTCCGGAAAGTACTTGTTATACGGCAATTTCCAGTCCTCGAGACCGTACTTTGGAGCTCGCTGCCTCGTGAAGAATTATGGCTACTAGGTTGTGCCTGTGAAGTACTCAGAGTTAGATAGCGCCGAACAACCGGAGATGACATGCCGAAGTGACTCACCGGAATGGCGACAAGCTTGACAGATGACTACGGTGCCATCCTTTAGTATGTATCTCCGATAGTTGTTGGTCTTAATAACCCGATCACACACACACAGACAAAACCCTCGGTTTCCCCAAAGAGGTCACCAAAACGAAGCCAGTTGAGGGACGCGACTGTGTCTACGAAAGTTACATGCTATTATTATTATATCGAGTATCTATATAGTTTTCTCATCTGATTGGGTTCCATAAATATATAATTGCGAACGAAAATGATAAATATACATAAATAACAATAAAATAAAATAAATACAAAAAATACATAAAATAAAAGCCCGACCAGATGGAAGCCCTCTGCAGGGCAGACCAAACGGGCGAGGGTTAGGGGGGAGAGGGAAAGAAACCGGCGGACAATGCGGGCGGTATCGAGGAGCACTGCCTTCTGCATTTGAGCCCGGAGCAGTCCGTCACGGAGTCCCAGACGCCTAAGATGACCCGAGAGGCTGACTGGGATTAGCCCGTTTGCAGAAACGACTACAGGTATAATTTCCATCGACAGCCCACCCCACATGTCGTGACCCGAAACCCATCTTAAAACGACCCTGTTGTTACAT